>JAODUE010022255.1:0-47886 GCA_027564755.1 Amblyopsis hoosieri | reverse complement strand
AGATGGCTACGCATCAGCTAAAACTATTTCTAATAATTAAATCGCATTTTGGAACCGAAAAGCAGAACCGAAATATTTATTTTAAAGCTACTCGGTTCATGACATTTTGTTTTCGGTTCCAACTTGGAACCGAGTTTCGGTACCCAACCCTATGCCTCATGCCATTGTTTCCGGGGCGGAGGCCTTGAGAGGTGAAGTGCCTTGGCGGGGAGTGCCAGGAGAATGACAGCGACCATTGTTGTGCCGTTTCAGTGGGCCCCGGCCGCAGACAAAACACCCACGCTGCTGCTTCAACCCTTTGCTTGCTGCAAACTCCTGATACGTGCCGAACAAGGCTTACAAGGAAACAACAGGTTGTGCTGCTACAAGCCTAGTACTGCCCTGGTCCACACAGCCCCTCTACTGTGCCAACTATGCCCCCATAGGCACGGACCGTCCCCGCTGTATGCGTGTCGTGTGACGCGTGCTGCGTCCACCACCGCAGGCCTTACCTGATCTCCTCTGTGGTCTGGGCTAGGAGCTGCTGGGCCGCAGCCAGAGCAGCCATGCCCGTGGCCAGGCTGGCCTGGCAGGCCTCCGGCCCCGGGCCCCCTGGCGGGCTGGGGGTGGGGGCCGGGGCCTCGGCCGTGGGGTAGGGCGCCTGCCCCGTTGCCTCCACGGGAGGGAGGGGGGGCTGGAAGGCAGGTGAAGAGTGCTGCTTTCTACCTAAGGTGTTGCTGCCTCTACGGAGGGTGTGGTCCGCGTGCTTGTTAGCAGAGCTGCGGAGGAGGAGGAGGAGGCAGGGACAGAGAGAGGACAGAGGGGAGACAGCAGACACCACAGCTCTGATCAGACACGCCCCCAAAGACAAATGAACAACCTAAGCGACGATTAGCTGGAGAGATGCAGGAATAAGTAGTATTAACATTAGTTAGAAGATCAACCCCCAGGTGTAATCAGGATGTTCATTTGCTTCATTGTGTTGCTTGGATTTTCATTGATTTACTTAAGTTGGGAATTAACCACATTTAACATGTATTCAAAGGCAAAGACATGGTTACTGGGCGGGGCGGGGGGGCATTTGACACTGAACCATCAGGTAGTTGCTGTCGGCAAACGTAACCACTCCGCACACCTAAACCACGCCCATATAGCCATCAGCACGATGCTGATTGGTAAGACACATTTAGAATGATTGCTAGGCTTTCCCGACTCATTCGCCCAGCGATATTAAGCTGACGCTTGCGAGGCTAGGTCTGTCCTTGAGAAGAAACACACAGTAGTACAGCCAATAAGAACAGGTCTGTGGTCAGGTGTAGCTGTCCTTGAGAAGAAACACACAGTAGTACAGCCAATAAGAATAGGTCTGAGGTCAGGTGTAGCTGTCCTTGAGAAGAAACACACAGTAGTACAGCCAATAAGAACAGGTCTGAGGTCAGGTGTAGATGTCCTTGAGAAGAAACACACAGTAGTACAGCCAATAAGAACAGGTCTGAGGTCAGGTGTAGCTATCCTTGAGAAGAAACACACAGTAGTACAGCCAATAAGAACAGGTCTGAGGTCAGGTGTACCTGTCCTTGAGAAGAAACACACAGTAGTACAGCCAATAAGAACAGGTCTGAGGTCAGGTGTACCTGTCCTTGCGGGGGGCATCGTTCTCTGGGCCCACCACATTGCTGGGCCTCTTCCTCTCTATGGTGCCAGTGTCGTACTCCGGGTGGTTGCTGACAGGGGCCGTGGGCATGGCGAACATGCCAGACACATTGAACTCCACATCTGGGGACGGTCAAGAGCATGTCAGAAAAAGACCTGCAAAGCCTTCATCTAGGGATGCACCGATCCTACTTTTGCAGTCTCGATACCGATACAGATACCTGGGCTTTGGGTATCGGTCGATGCCGAGTACCGATCCGATACCAGTGTAAAATTAATAATCGGCATACTTCTGGAGGTGCTTGATTAAATTTGTTGTGTTAAATTTCTCAGTGATACCACCACCCCTCGATACATTGGCTTTGCAGATATTGCAAGTAGCCGTCGAACTTGTTGGCGTAGGAAGCACTAAATATCTCCAAACTGCTACAATCCATGCTGGTTAGCAAACTGCTAACGCATCACGTAAAAAATCTACCAGAGCACTGGTGACGCATTGCTTAGTAAGCCTACGCATGTAATTTAATTTAACAGATCGGAAAAATAGATCAACACCCTTGTCACAGATATTCTATCCAGCTATTTGAGTCAGTATCGGACCGATATCGGTATCGGAGCATCCCTATCGTCAACAAACATGATACAGACTCATAGTTCACAACCCTGCCTGACAGTCCTATGGCTGACGCACACAGTAATAAATACAGTATATAATGGAAAAATACAGTCAAAATAGTGTGCGACTGTGGCGGGGGAGGGATAGAGAACACCGAGTGCCCATGAGAGAGCTCTGTGCAGTTAAACCAGCACATTAACACTGCTGTTTAATGCTGTTGAACTGCACAGGACATCCCACGGTGACATGTGCAGATACGCTCAGTGGCCGACAAGCCCTCTGGAACCCCGGTACCGACCTTCAGGGAAGAACCAGTCGGCGTGTTGGATTATAGGCTCTATGATGGTCACCACGTGGACGGAGGTAGCTGCAGCCATCTCAACCAGAGTCCTGGGTGTGCATGCGCGCACACACACACACACACACACATATAAGATACTCTCCAACATGACAGACACTCCCATCTGAAATTACTGAATAATCGGGGGTATATAGGGGGGAAGGGGGGTTGATACGCAGATAAGACAGATAAAGAGTCCAGTGCTCTCACCCCTCAGTGTTGGACCAGAGCAGGTTGGGTCCCAGGACGATGGCGATGTTACTGGGGGTCATCTTGTTGACCTCGCTCTCCTGAGCCAGCTTGGTAAGGAACTTCACCAGATACCTGCAGAGCAGACCAGAAACATAGAGACATAGAGACAGAGAGAGAGAGAGAGAGGAGGTTAAGCTGGAGGTCTTGGGAGAGATACAGTATCTGTCCCCAGTACCAATGTGACTGACCTTAAGTTGGCTTTGTTGTTCTTTGGGAGCTGATCACAAACAACCCAAAGGGCCTGAAGTCTCTTGTCAGGATCAGACACACTAGAGTGAGGGACAGAGAGATTGGTGGTGATGCTATCCATTAGGAGTGTTACCAGGAGGGAATGACAGCTGAGTGGATGGCATCTAATCCCCTTCAATTGTGACCTATGTTTACATGGGCCCCTACTATTCACTGATGGGGGCTTCACCTGGATGCCTGGATCCACTCATCGTACAGCTGGTACGTCATCAGCGGTTCTGGCAGCTCTCTCAGGTAGGACTTCAGCGCTCCTGACAGCGGGACAAGACAACCGCATTTGGCAGCATTAGCATGGCATCTTCAAAACCTATTGTTCCAAGTCACATAATCGGAACACCTAGCGTAGCCTAGATGCAGAGCCACACTGGACTTTAGAGCCACTGTTGACCTCAGGATAGCAGCAGCGTGCAGATAGTGCATGCGTGTGCGGCTACGCTAGAATGAACTGAGCTCCCCACTGGTGTGGGACGTACCAGCGACAGCATGGGGGTCGGAATAGAACTCCTCCAGCTGCGATGTGGAACAGTCCAGCGCGGCCTTGAGCTTCTTCAGTTTCGAGGCCCCTGCCGCGATCCTGAACAAGCCCTGGCATATAGACGGACACAGAACGTGACCCCGTTTAATAAAAGAGGGGGAGCATTCGCACAAGACACCCGTACACTGTAACGCACAAGGAAACCTGCTTAGCGCACAGACACACACTTTGTCACATGCCTTGAGCAGCTAAGGTTTAACTGCATTCACACGCCCTCGCCGTGTAATGGAAGACACATGAGTTCACACATACACAAGCACCCCTCTCAGACATGCTAAAGAGCAAAACAAGCAACAGAAAACAAAGCACCACACTGACTGACTGTTCTCGCTGGGGAGTGACTGGGCAGACAAATAACATTGTGTAATTTAAAACAAACACACGCTGATTTATAGACAGGACACACATAAGATTCCTTTGTATTCTAAATGTGTTGAAGCGGATGGGGCATCGCAGACACATCATACATTGTAATTGGACTAGAATGGCTGTGGTGGCAGCCCCGTGGAAATGAAGGGTCTTCCTCTGTTTACAGTTCATATCCTCACTGGCCCTCCTCAAATCTGAACACATTGCCAGGCTTGCTTAATGTCAGCGGAGGGACAATCGTGAGCCATCACCTGGCCAGGCAAACTAACTATGAGCTTCTTTTGCATCTAACTGCTTGTTTAGATTCTATAGCAGTTAGTCAGATACTGTATCCCTGTGGATGCTCAACCATGTGTTTCTATAGCCACTCTAAAGCAACAATTGGCCACTTTCCAGTTGATTGGCCAAACGTCTCACCTAGACACCGTTGACTTTAGAATATCACAACTGCCACTGGAATCTAGAGTATTCCAAATCATAAGAGTATGACTCAGCGGTGCAATGATATGGAAAGGTGAGAGGTCATGGGGTTAGCGTGTGCCCCTGACCTCTTCCTGCATGCCAGTCTCCAGCAGCATCATGACACAGGCCTCCATGGGTAGGGCGATCTCTCTACTGCTCCTCTTCAGATGCTCATCCAGGGCTGTGCCAAACGCAGGCTTCTCCGTCCACGAGTCTACAGAGGTGGAGTCAGATACATAGATACACAGCCATTTGTGTCAACGTGCTTGAAAAAAGCTAACAGGAAAGAAATATTGACTCAATAATAAACACCATTGCAAAGAGTGGATATACCGTACATTCATCAAATGAATGAACAAATAAAATGTGATGCAAACAATAGGAATAAGATAGTAGTAACATATCGTTCAATAAACAAGCAGCCATGAAAAACCACAAAGTGGCAGCCATATTGCAAGCGCCAATGTGTCCCAACCCCCCCCATTAACCAACCACAGGCTGAAAACCTTTAAAAGCAACATCTTAGAGCACAACCCATACCGGGTCCATTATTGGGGTTTGGGGGAACCAAATACGTTAACATTTTTAATGTAAATCACATGTCACTGCATCACTCAAATATGGTTTTCAAAGAGCTGTGATCACGGCTTCCTTTACTGGCCTACCCATTACGTGCACTGTACATTATTTACCAATCTACAGATATGAATACATCCACTTCGTATCATATTGTCTGCTGTGAATAGCAGGTTTCTAGGTCGCCCGTCCCTCGTCTCTCCCACAGTCTGACATCAGATAAACACAACATGCTCCAGAGCCAGCGGGACTGAAAAGACTGCAAGGCTTCTGTGTGTCTGGGGGTGTTAAGCCAGGTGGGTGTGATATCGGTGAGTGTGTGTGTGTGAGTCACCGCCGCGTGCTGAGAAGCCAGACGCGCCTGCTTCAGGACATGTGTTTGCTGCACAAAAACAAGCTGCAGCTTTACAGACCCTTGCGGGGGGGATGTTATAAATACTAATTAGTTTGAGAGGAAAAATAAAGATGGAGATAAAACAGAGAAGTAATGGCAGGCAACCCAAAGAGAAAGCAATGATCTAATGACTCATATCTGTTGCTCATTTGGTGTGTTCAGAGTGGATCTGAGCTGAGCTGCTATGGCAGCATGTGTACAGTATGGTGGTCAGTCCAAAACAAGCTAATGTTTTCCTCCAGGTCCCTGAGCATAATAAGCTGAACTCTGCTGCTGCTGATGGAAATGGGATCCTCTGCCACTCGGCTGTGACTCAGATGACACAGGACAGAAGGGGCGACATGGGACTGCTGCTGTAATGGAGCGCCAATACAGAAAGGTACTTTGTTTGCTTGTCCTTTTCTTTACAGGGACCATATTCAGCCCCACCCGGTATTGTGCTTTGTGCTGTGGGGAAAATGTGAGTGTACGTTCGTGTGTGTGTGCACTGTACCTTGCTGAGCTTGAATGGCTGGCAAGACTGACTCCAGAACAGTGAGAGATTTTCTGTGGTAATCAGCTTGAGCCTCCAAGAGCTGGGAACAGAATATAGAAATGAGAACACGTGAGACACATGACAGACAGTGTAAATAGAAACGCTGGCCAGTGCTCTAGCAGTCTGCCGTTAGCTTGTGCAGCTGTGAACATTCCCATGAGCACAATGTTGACGACACCCACACACACACACTCACTCACCATTACATAGTACCGGGCATAGTCCCCCTCTTTAGAGAAGAAACTGTACATGTCAGCAGCAAGCTGGTCCTGCGTGAGAGACATTTGGATGAGAACCAGGGCTTCATGTGAACGTCATTCATTTTAAAAGGCTGCTGCACAGCTGTTGCAGAGAGACACACCAATATGTCTCACTGATAATACATGGTAGAACGTTACCACAGAACATGATACTACTGGACGTATCATACTAGTCCAGGAATACACAGAATGATACTACGTATGATACTAGTTCATTACCATACATAATATGATAGAACTTATGTGTTCATTTAAAGTGTTCATTGACCACACGTGCGCGCGCGCACACACACACACACACACACACACACACACACACACACACAGAAGTTATTGGGAGGGACACAAACCCACATTGGACGGCCGTGCACGCACACATACACACAACAAAAACACTGACGCAGCTTAATAGCAGCAGCACACACCCAGTCAGTGATAGGGAAGGTCAAAAATACAGATTAGAACTCTCTCTCTCGAACACGCACGCACAAAACAAGCTGGAATAGAGGACATCACATTTGAAGTCGATTTCCACATTCCCCTGCTCTGAGACCAGCTAGCACGGCCATAAACAACCTGTGGCCTGTCCTGTCCTGACAAACCCCACCCCCCCACACACACACACACCCTGGGGTCCAGACAGCTCCGTTACCTTGCACAGCTCCACTTTGTTCATGGCGTCATCCAACTCTTCCTTCAGCAGGTCGGCCTTGGCTGTCAGCGCGTGGGTGTTTGTTCCTGAGATGATCGACTTGGTTGCCTGCAACCACCTGAGTTGGGAGGGGTGAGAGCACAGCCACGTTCACAGCCGGTCAACTGTAGACAGCTACTGTAGCTATAAACACGTCGTGTAATAAGGATACAAATAGTCTTTTTAAAAGACCAGTGTATGTTTTGGCTTTTTTATAAACATTAGGATGAATCCTGTGTGGCCAAATGTGTGTGGGGAGACTAGACGGAAATCACTTAAAAAACACAGATGGGCAGGAGAGAGAGAGAGAGAGAGAGAGAGAGAGAGAGAGAGAGAGACAGACAGACAGACAGACAGACAGACAGACAGACAGACCGTGTTCTGGCAGAATCATAGTCCAGCACCAGTTTGGCGAGCTGCTTCCTCTGCTTCAGGATGTTGGGGATGTCCACCTGCAAACAGGAGATCCACACATTCAGCCAAGATCAGGGTTGCTAGGCAACCCGATGGGTCCAGCCCGTGGGGTCCTTAGGGGAATTATTGGCTAGGGATCGAGCATGAATCCTGCCTTGACATTGATTAATAATGCCTCTGCGTTAAGCATCTGCAATAGAGCATAAACCGAGCACTCCACACAGCTGCATTCATCAGTGGTCTGGTGCGTTTGTTTCTGACCTCTGCCAGCATGCTCAGAGGGTCGAGAACATCCTTCTCAAGCTGCAGCTCATGTTGCATCAGCTCTGATGCCAGACGGTTCTCTGCCTCCCCACACAGCTCCATCATCCTCCTGTCAACACACACACACAGATCACGGTTACATGCGTTACATTTGCCCCTCATCATCCCCTCAGCGCCACCAGGAGAGAAGAAGCAGTCTTCTGCTCCCGATAAGAATCACACTCCGTTCTCATGACAAAATGTCACGTTCACAAAGACACAGAATGACAGGCGATCTGTGCCGCCGGCCCTGCTAATACCAGCTGAGAACTATGCCATTGTAATAGCCACATTACCAGCAACCCCAGAGGCTCACACTACGGAGGTGACAGTGGCATTACAGTTTGCAACCAGGGAGAAACTGAAAGTGTTTCCTAAGACCCAGATGACGCTTGCTGACTGACTGAGTCTTCCAGGTAAGTTCCCCTCCTCATTATTTCTGCAGCAGACAGACAGTAGATCTGGGACGAGGTTTTCACATTCTCACTTTCAACATCCTCAACAATGACTGTTGTTATCATGTGCACTTCTTCAAAGTTATTTTTTCAGTATTTTCTTCATTTCCTAAACATCAGTGCTGTTTTCTGTGGGGAATATCCACATGATCATAATTTCTGAAGTTTCTGAACTGTAAAAAAAGAGAAACAGGCAATAACTCAGAACAGATCCTCTTTCTCAGGTAACGGTTTCTATTTTGTAGCAACACACACACACACACACTGCTGTAGATCCCTTCAGCAGAAGAGGCAGGGCAGGTTGCTGGGTTTAAAGACCGGACTCGTGTTTCACACTGTCTGCGGTGCATCTGCTCCACATAGCGACAGTTGCCGAGCGGGGTTGATTAGCTGTCTGCCGTGTCAATCAGGCGGAAAATGCGCTCACTCACCCTATCAGTGAGTCTTCTCCCAGCTGGCTTCCTCCATCCATCATGGCCTGAGACAAGGCAGTCAGAGGAAGCTTTTTCTGAGAAGAGGAGAGCAGAACATTAGCTTTCAAGTGAGCCGCAGGCGTGTTCAGGCTGTGGATGATGCGTTTACTACATCTAATACTCAGCGCTCAATCCAATGGGAAACCCGTAAGGAACTTTCCATTCAGCATGAATGAAGACAGTTTGGGTGTAGGTAAGGTAGAACTGAGCATTCAGCACGAGAAAGGAGAATACAGTTAAAAGAGGTATTATGAGGTATTATGAGAGGTGAACTAGAAAAGCCATCAACAACATCAACAAATACAGATCACACCTTGATGGGCCTGGTTCCAAAGCAAAAGGCATCATGCATGGTAACAATGACAGAGTAAAGATGGCAGGTGTACCAGTGGAGACTGGGAGACAATGGGAATAGGTAATATTATTACCTGACCATTTCCTGTATAGAGCCGTGGGACGGACTGAGGAAGATGTTGGATGGTGTGGTGGAGAACAAAACACAAAAAACACAAATAATGTAGCCCTGTGGTACTTTGTTGCTGGACATTAAACGCAGTATTTCAGTTGGAGGCGAGCAGGTTGTACTGATGCGTGTTATTTTCCACTTACGTGGCGTTTCTCTGCGTCGGCACCAATGTGGCCCTGCAGACACGTGACCATCCTCTTGTGTGTGTTGTGGGACACCACCCGAACCGTCTCCATGCGCCGCTCGATCTGTGTACCAGCAAACACATATGGCTTATCGTTATATTGGGTATGTATTTAGTTATTTCACACAGAGGTGGCTTATTAGCCTGTTGAGGGCTAATGAGGCTCAGTGCCATGCGGAGTTTTGATTTGCAGCTACCACAGGGGAGCTGGGGTCAAAGTTCAAACATAACTGATAGGGCGTGTTCCCGCGGGGCAGCGCCGGAATGTTCTCTTTGAAACGATGAGTCATCGGATGCATCTCCATGGAGACGGTCATTGGGCAAGGGGCTCTGTGGATTTTAAAAAGGCACGGGCGTTCTCCTGTCTGCTAGCCTGGCTACAGAGATCCACTTTGTGCTTCAGCCCGTAGCCATAATGTGACCATTGATGCGACTCAGTTAGCTGGCAAAAAGACAGAGGCCAATTGAAGCTTTATAGCAGGGCTATTCTGCTACCAGGTGTCTGACAGGGACAGCTAGCATTTGCTCTTTAGGCTGCCATTCTAATCCACTTAACAAGTCTGTCCCTTCCTTCACCCAGAGCATGCAGTGTGACCCAAGACAACACTGGATTAGCCTGGCGATGCTTGTGGGAAAAGTAAAGGCAGCTTACGGTTTGTTTGCACCGTGACTTCAAACAGAAAGGGCTGTCCCCCCTTACAACACAAAGCTAGAGGGGGAAACAACAAGTCAGTAGTTGCGAGGGAACAGCAGCAAGCCATGGGACAAACAATACCAATGCACAGAGGAACCGCGTGAGTCAGCGGGCGAGAGACATGGGAACTGGGCGCGCCTGCCAGCGAGGGAGGCTCGGCAGAACATCGCAGACAATTGTGTTCCAAAAACAGAACATGTTCGCAGCGCGGGCGTTCCTGCGTCTTCAGAGGAGATATCCGCCTCTGCATTCCAAGCCCCACTCCCTCCCCGCCAGGCCGACCACTGTTCCATCGCTCTTACGTCATTCCTGACCCAGGGCGGCGTTCCAAAAGCAGCTGGCTCAAATACACACAAGACATGATGAGCAGTGTGTGCTGGTGGACCTGAACGCACGCGCGCGCGCACACACGCGCGCGCGCACACACGCGCGCGCACACACGCGCGCGCACACACGCGCGCGCACACACGCGCGCGCACACACGCGCGCGCACACACACGCGCACACACACGCGCGCGCACACACACGCGCACACACACACACGCGCACACACACGCGCACACACACACACGCACACACACACACACACACACACACACACACACACCTCTCCATAGGCGGAAGACTTGGGAATGCCGTGAGAGGCGTTATCCCAGGCAGTACCTGGCACAGGAACAGGGAATTCCCCTTCCAGCAGAGGAGGAAAGATGTGCTTATGTTTAGGTTACATGGCGCTAAGGGTGTTGCTGTCTGCTTCCTGTTAGCATAACACACCGAGGCCAGACACACACGAGTCCAGGCCAAGAGGAACTGGATGATCCCCTTGGCCCGAGGCCATCTTTCTCCTGCTGTGTGTGTGATGAGGTCAAGCCATAGTGTGTCCAATGACTCAGCACTAAACAGGGAATCCCAGGGAACATTGGAGAGAGAGAGAGAGAGAGAGAGAGAGAGAGAGAGAGAGAGAGAGAGAGAATGGTGAGGAGACTTAGTGCTGACTTGGTGTGACCAGGCGTGTGTAATGATGTCAACATGTCTGGGCAAGCACAACATGATTAGACATAGCTGGATTCAAGTGAGAGTTGAATTTAGCCTTGTCGGCTACTGGTATAATAACCAGTAGCCTGTTCAACTTGTAAACAAATGAATCACTGTCAGCAGCACATGCTGAAGATCCACGCCGCGCACAGGAGGGTCAGATGAAGTCCTGCCAGAAACCGGAACTTGCGCACTACATGACTGTATGGAGCAGACCATGGGGCTTTGTTTTGAAGCTCCTCCAGAGCCAGGAGATGTCTTTCTGTCCATCTCTCATCTGCCTCATCACACTGACACTTATTGACTCACACAGACGGGAGCAGAAGCCTTCAAGGAACAGCAAAATTCTACTGTCAGTTACTATCACATCCTAGCTAGCCTGGCTGACACTTACAGGCTTGCCCAGACCTTTAATTAGATTTACTAATTCTGGCTTTAACTTAATGCAGATACAAACAAAGGCTTAGCTCATGGGTTCAATTCAGACTGATGGTTTCCAACAGATTCATTTTAAATTGAACCATATGAGAGGAAAGAAGAAAGGTTTTAAATATTATGCTGAGTTTTAAATGACGGGGGATGGGATGTGGAACTACAGGGAAGACAATACGAAAATGTAACTGCAACTGTTCTCAGACAGTGGTGCAAGAGAAGCTTGAGCTTCATATACGCTGATGTAGAAAAGACTGCACAATCTTTACGGAGTTTGTTTTTTAACATTTATCGATTCTAATTTGCCGAAAGGTTTCCCTAGATTATGTAGATTATGGATGCAGAAATGAAAGGAAATAGCAAAACTGATGGCAACAAATAAATAGCTATTATTAAAATATATTAATGATAACCTAGAATATTTCAGCTGTTAACATGCTCGAACAATCACTTCTGTGTAAGATAATCAACCATTAATAATGCAATGCTGCATTGATGCAGTTTCATTTAGATTATTTCTTTCAAGTTTTCTGACAGGTTGATTGATCAACCTCCGGATGTGATTGATCACATATTATAAACAATAATGCCATGTAGCAAATTACAGAAGGTTACATCCTCTGTGAAATCAACAGGGTTCCTATGAGGTGTAGTAAGATAGGCATTATAAATATTCATTTCATGGACCATTTATAGACAAATGTGGGTGTTTACAGGGTGTGACTATAAGCACATTCTCAGAGCAACTGTACATGTTAATGAGATTTATTAAGCAAACTTTGCATGGAGAAGTACGTACACTACAGTATGCAAGGTTTTATAAATCACGCTTTCTTTGCGTATGTACTTTCCTATAA
This sequence comes from Amblyopsis hoosieri, assembly GCA_027564755.1. Taxonomy (NCBI): domain Eukaryota; kingdom Metazoa; phylum Chordata; class Actinopteri; order Percopsiformes; family Amblyopsidae; genus Amblyopsis; species Amblyopsis hoosieri. The sequence goes on along the minus strand of JAODUE010022255.1, from coordinate 35,662 downwards.
TCTCTGTACTTTATAAATGAAGCCCCTGGTCTCTCACATACCGTTTATATCATCTCAGATGCCACCCATTCATAAAGAAGTACATTCCACAGTGACATGGAATGTCTTAGTAGACCTCGCAGCCTGCTCCTATTGGACCACACCTGCTGTCTATCTCTGGGGCAGGGGCAGAGGACATTTCTCCTGGAAGGTCTCTGGGCTAAAGGGTCTCGTGCACGCACACGGCCGCACGCACGCGCACACACACACACAGACACGCACACAGAGACCTTGAATTCTGCACTTGCTAATGCCCTGAATAACTTGCCCTGAACACCATCAATAACTTTCAGGATCCTCACCCAGAGGTATGCATGACACTTTCACATCATACTGTAAATTCTCAGCTTTAATCACCATACATTCCCTCTTCTGAATAGAAATTGTTTGTTTTGTTTACATTCTAACAAAAAAAGGACATGAGACACTAGACTTTCATTTCTCGTCATTTCTCCAGATGTTTTAAGGTTATCACATGTTACATTTGCACAGCAGTGCCATGTTTTATGCATACAGGGGGGTCAGATGTGTCTTGTGTTCTGAATTGACAGGCGCACGGTGAAAGTGAAAGATCAACGTGAAAAGAGACATTTCACAGTAAAAGGTGTTTTCTCGTTCATTTGTTTCAATGTTTTTTTTTTTTTTAGGTGCAGTAAATGCTAATCTTTCCAAAGTCAACAAGTAATCATATTAAATAATCGTGGTCTCAATATTAACCAAAATAATCATGATTATAATCTTTTTGATAATCAAGTAGCCCTAGTAACAGGCCTCTGTCACACACCTACAGTTATTTAAAAGGATAACACTGGCTTAAGAATCCCCTGACATCCTAGTAACATACACCACCAGCGACTTAACTGAAAAGACCTGGCTGCGTTCTTATATAACATGATGATATGTGCTGTGTCTACGCAACGCGTTGGGTGGCAGATGAGTGGTTTACCTGCAGGAGGTCATCACTGAGGACTTCTGTTTTCTCTGCCCTGTGGATGACAAAACACAATGGAGAAGACACATTAGCATTGATAGCAGGTTATTAGCACTGCAAATAGTGCAATAATTACACAATGATCAATCTGTGGGTGTATGTGTGTACTTGTCTGGGAGGACTTCTATGCTGGGATCCAACATGTGAGTGTAAGATAATAACATGATCATTCATACGAAGACAAGAGCGAAGGCTGGCTCACAGTGGTTCACTGCCATACAAACAAATAGCATGAGTAAAGGCCGGTAAAGCTGGAGAAGAGAGCATTATCAGTTCAGTTCTGCTTTAAGGTGGAGTACTGTGCCATAGCAACACATGGAATACAAATATTTAATTAGTGAGTATTGACAGCTTGCATCTTTCTCAACTTCTCAACCGGTACAGTTTGTTACAAGGTGGCCTATTATTCAATATCAAACAGGCTTTTTAAGGGGCTACGCTGAGACATCACTCATAAAAAATGCTTAGACTAGATTATAAACTCAGAATTGTTCTTCTAATATATTTGGGTGGTCTGGTTGGTCATTGAGACCGTTCTAGACTCATTGTTTATGTTTAACATACCATACAAAGGCAGCTAAACTGGAAAAGGAAAATGAAAACACTCGCTGAGCACTTACTGCAAATGCATGAGGCCTGTTGTTCTACTGCAGACGTTACACAAACTATACACTACAAACAACAATGTTTGACAAGACCTGCAAGTCATATTCCAAAGGCACACACTACTTGGACTGAGTGATGAAGCCACTAGAATACATTATGGCTGTGCAAAAAAAATATTAAAATGTTTTAAACAATGCAGCAGTATCGCAATATTTATTTTCACGATACTTAATTTACAAGCTACTATCGAGTTTCGATTAAAAACAACTAAAAGCTAAAAACATGTTTCATTAAGCACCAAACAATATACAGAATAAGACAGGGAAAGCAACCTACAAAATGAATGCTAGATGTCAATCACCAGATATACATCAAGTTGTATTTTTTAGCATTAAAAAATGTATAGTATATATTAATATAGAACATGTATTACAATAGCATATAGCAATGTATCCCGATACAGCATATAGAGACCCATGTATCATGATAGGCTATGTATTGTATCATGAGGTCCAGGCCAATACCCAGCCATACACAAGTGTAGGGAAGCAATAGAGAATGTTGGGAGCATAGAGCTGTAAGGAGATGAGCAGAGAGGAGTGCCATACACGCAGACACACAGGTGAGATGCTAACCTGTTTATGTTAACAGTAGTAATACAGGCAGGCAGAGAGACGAAAAGTTAAAGTGTCATACCAGGATATTAAATATTAATTAATTGGTCTATACCTACTAATTAGTTGCAGCAAAACAAAAACTTCAGACTCATATGCAGTATAATGTCAAGACGGCCCAGAGACAGTTAACAAGATCTGAGCTTCAAAATGTACAAACTCAGAAATAGGCTTTGCTATAGCTAACTATAGCTAACAAGTTAGCAAAGTAGCAACATCCCTCTTGCTTGTCAGCACCCACCACCACCACTTAGTCTTTTATGTTTCAGTCAAACATCTTGGACCATTCTATTAACATTGTATCAATACTGGTAAATGGCTGTCTATTGGCAAACGCCTTCCAGTTTAGTTCCTGTTAGTTGTGGCACAGGTCCTCCTCTAAATAAGAGGGAAAAAGAGCTGTGTGTGTGAACTATAGTAACCTTGTGACAGCTGTTTCCAATTACAACAGAGGCAATGGGAACAGAGAGAAACAGAGATACTTGCTGGGTAGACAGACATTTCTTGGTGGAGTGAGGGGGTACGGGTAAAAGGTCCAATGTGCCAAACCAGAAACAGAAGAGAGCCATTCTGAGCAGGAGTGTTTGGAGAAGCGAGGAAGACAGGCTGGTGAGCTCATACAGTGTGTGGATCTGAGCTGCACACACCATCACGATGTACATGACACACATAAACATGCTGCATGAAGCCACAGTGCAGAATCCGTGTTGAAAGCTCAACAGCTCTTGATGTGGTCTTGTTATGGCATCCATCTACTTGGCCTGGTTATTTGGGGAAAACTAACGTGTATGGCTCATAGGCCCGATCTCAACATCCGCCCTAAGCCCTCAAGCCCTCAACCCTCACAGACTTTAGTGACGTCACCGAAGTGATCGAGTGTCCAACGCAAGGGCTCAAAATGCTATAAATAGTAATAGGAGCCCTGCACAATGCAAAATATGACAATGGCAAAACATGTTAAGGAGCTATCGTGTCCAAGCATTTTCCTTACTGACTAGATAATAGTTTTTTACAAATAATCTATTTATTATTTTTGTCAAAACAGCATAATTAAGCAGGAATGCACATATATGTTTGATGAATAATCTAATCAAAGTGTGCAAAATAATACGTTTTGCACAGCATTCTTTTAACTTCATCTCCGGCACGTTCTCGTTAAGTCCGTGAGGGCATATTTTGCTGTCACAGGTGAAGTTATTGAGTGTTCTCAACTTCTCACGACATTTTCGAGCCATTTATGGCCCCTTACTGTAAGTCTGCTTTATGCAGACTTTGCCCAAGGGCACAATTACCCACAGTTCATTTGTTTTTGATACAGAGGGCTCGTTTTTTCTAAACCGCCGCAAATAGGCATATTGATGGCCGGGTATTACATTACAGCCCTCTACATCTCAGAACTATTTTAAACTAAGTTTCGAGTTTGATTCAAGCCGGATACGATATTACGATTTGAGGAGGGAGAAAAAGAAAAATATCAAAGCGGGCAACGTATCCACTAAGCCATGAGAGAGTACAGTATATACTGTAATTGTGCCTATTGAAATCAAGAACATCGTTATTGCTGTAACATTTTAGGTTGTTTTAAAACAATTGGTTAGAGGTTACATTTTCAGCAAGGATGCCACAAAACATTTATCCAAACAATTTAGAAGGTTTCCATAGCAAAATTGCAATGAAAACCGGATGAAGGCCCAGTAAGGCTATAGCCTATATCTACTTCTGCGGACACGGAGGAGCGCTCGTTGTTCATGTCCCGCAGAAGTAGTCTATGGGCTTTAAGACAGTCCTAAACCCTCACAGATTTATGGGGAACACGCATCAAAGTCTGTGAGGGGGACATTGAGATTGGGCCATAGACTATTTACACATGTAAATGGGTCCCAGTCATTCGGCAACTCTTGTGTGAGCCTTTAAAAAGAAAGAAAGACAACAACGTTTGAGAAGCTGTATGTGTGTAGACATTACCAAACAAACAACTGTGTTTGGTTTGAGAAGCTGTGTAGACATTTACAAAGAAAGCAACCATTGTTTCGTTTGAGAAGCCGTGTGTAGAGTAGACACTTACAAACAAACAAAACATTTGTTTCCCTTTCCTCTGTCTTCCCTCACTGACCTAGAACAAAAACCGCTGACCTCGCCACGACTGACTGAAGGAGCAGGCTTTGGGGAAAGTGCGCTGCTATGCACTGTGCATGCGCACGACAAGGGTTCCTGGCGGCCACCAATGGGTCTAAACGGTAACCATGGCAACCCACTGTCAAAAGTAGAAGGGGAGTAAATTAATACTGGGCCGTTAGCACAACAGAAGTGCTGTTGCAGGCTAATAAATGAGCTAAAGAGTGGGTGGAGTCTGTCTGTTATATTAGCAACCGTTGGCAACTTAAGGCGCATATTGTAATGGATACCACACTCAGATGGAAGAAACCAGGATAATTACTGGTGTAAAGTTGAATGCATGGGATAATAGGCTTTCTTTAAGCCTTCATCTAATTGAAATAGAACATTATGGAGAACTGAAGCTGTGTTGTTCAATGGTTCATTTAGTGGCATTAGGATATAGGCTAAAAGCATGTGCGCACACACACACCCTACAGATAGTACAGTAACTACCATGCAAAAGCAGGAGAGAGAACGCTTTGTGTTAAACCTTGCCCTTTTCAAGTAAACAACAATATAACTAACTAATAATGACTAAATAAACCATGTTATCTCAAGAATCTGGATGTATACTAGCAGTACAATGGGAGCATCATTGCTGATTTAATTAAATCACTCATGTTCCTTGAGTGAGTGAGTACAAGAATTTGTTAGAAGGGCTAAGAAACAAAAACCTTATAAGTAGTACCAAATATATGTTGGAGCTCACTGTTATCCTGTGTGTCAGTGAGCAAGGCACTGCTGAAGTATGTGGGTGCTTAGTGGCTGTCTTCACTCAGGCTTCCTTGGATAAACAGCCGTTATACAGTACAGTATTCATAATCAGCTGTCTGCATCAGGCCACACCTCATGAGATATAGCTGAACTACTTCCTCTGTTGAGGTCAGAACCTGTCCAGATGATATCCTGGAAAACTTAGACATCAGCAGAATGTGGTAGAGCACAGAAACACAATGGAAATCTAACCTGTGAAACAACAGCCCTGAACATATCTTATATCTGTTGCTCTCTGTTGTGCTTTTACATGCTTTTAGAACATACTCACCATGTTATCTCTTGTACTAGGCTTAGTGGAGTGTAATCATGATTAAATCAATACAATCACAATGAAATCAAGCTCCAACAGTGTGGATGTAAGGGCAGCAGTGGTTCAAAAGGCAGATCGGAAACATCCCTCAATTAAACAAAATGAAGCCCAACTTCCATTCTGTTTTCCACCTTAGCTTGAGCCTCCCTCCCTCCCATAGCACTTCTGTGAAGCAGTTTCCTGTTTGTAGGAGGAGGAGGAGAGATTTCCTTCATGTGGCTGGACACTGTGTTCTGCCTTTGCACAATCACAGGAACTCAGGGGGTAGTCAAAAAGGGGTTTTGCAGACACACGCTCATGGGCAGATGCACTCTTTATGGATAATAACCAGTCTGAATGTTGGCATTAATGCTGACAGGCCTCTCTGTAACGAGGCTTGCCATCTGCGTGCACAACTTAACACTAGTGTACTTGTACAGCACATGCACAAAGACACACACATCTGTTTTCTGCATCACTCACTCACTCACAGACACACACACACACACACACACACGCACACACACACTCCACTGATTTACAGTGGGTGAAATAGAGTATTGATGAGTATTCCAGCTTTCCAGCTTCTCCTGATCCAAAGTTAGGCTTAAGGAGCATCAGGCCTAATTCACTGCTTAGACTCTCTAGTGATAGGGTTACAGTTACATTCATACTGCCACGAAATAGTATAAGGATTGTAGTCATTCCCTATAATGGCAGCTCTACTGGGGACTTTGGTTGGTGACCACCCCAAAACATAATTGATTGCTTTGCTTGAAACAGGTGAAAGAAAGGTTTGTTTTAAGAACTATTGTTGAAACGCATCATTATGTTTGACTTACTAGGTTTAATAGAATATGTTCAGTAAAACATGTTCTAATCAAATCTTTTTAGAATATTGTAAAAAATTTGAACAACACTTAGGTGTCAGACTGCTTTATCCTCAAAGTGAATCCATTAGATTCACTTTGGCATAAGGCAGGCAATTTAGGAAAAAGGAATTGTGTTTCATGACTTCGATCTAGTGGTTAAATTAATCAATACGTCCAATGTTTTTACCTATTTACTACCAGCTAAGAGCAGGCCCTCAATACTGTATATCCTATGAATAGTGGCTCATAGAAACAGTAGGTTACGTCACAAACTTTAACAAACTAGCGGTAAAGGCAGGCAAAGTTACCATCTGCAACTGAAGTCGATACCATTGAGCTATAGTAAGTGTTAATATATTACTATGACAGTGAACACGCGTAGTTGGGTGACAGCTGATTAGGCTGGCTGAGGCTCTGATGTGGACTTGAGCACTAATACGGTAAAGGAAAGCAACTACACCCCCTCCGCTGACATAATGTGTCTCATCCTTTTGCCTGGCTATCAGCTGTAAAATCGAGAGCAAATACTTTCAACACTCATCCTAGCATTCATAGCTAGTAATTGTTGTAATAAATTGAGTATTTTACATGATTTTAATATACATTTTATCTACAGCTTGGTGAAGGTCAAATTACTCAGCGTTCAAATAATGGCTAATAACACGGTCAATGAAAGTCAGGGCTAAGTGCTTTTCAAGACGTAGGCCTACCACCGACCTGTATCTTGGTAAATAATGTAAACGTTACTTGCCTGCCAACTGTTTGGTTGGCGAGCTGTTTCATCCGATTGAATTGTTTCAACATCTTCTTTCCCTTTCCAGTCGAGTCGTCCTACGTCTCAAAGCTGGACACTTTGGTTAAACATTAAGTTCACAGGGCCCGTCAGATGTCCCGCGTTTCGCTATAACAAGGGCAAACAAGCTATGGCCATTGAACTCAAAGCCAATTAAAAATGTGTTCGCTAGCTCTTGCAGTGTTAGCTCGTCCGCTACGGTACGGTAGCACTTTCCAGTTGGAGACCATAGGAGAAAGTTCAGTGCCGGTGTAACTGCATGACCCTAGAAAATCCTATTTTAAATATCCGTATGCCTTTATTTAGCCCCGGCGGAAGGCTGTAAACAACTTTCACTGGTCCCCGCAGCGTTTCATAGCTATTCTCACTTGCTGACGTTAGCTGACTAGCTTGTGTGTTGCCAGGCTGGATAATCCGTAGACCGCTTTCCCCCCGAGCAGAAGCAGCGGCTCTCAGCAGCAGGCAGCAGCGCACCTCTGCAGCACGCACACATCCATCGGCCAGGGCAGGAAGTGGAATCATCTGCCATCCAGCACTACCGCCCGCTGGCCAAACTGTGATTGTCTGAGTGCAAGTGTGTGTGTGTGTGTGTGTGTGTGTGTGTGTGTGTGTGTGTGTGCGTGAGTGTGGGTGTGTGTGTGTGTGCGCGCGCGTCAGAAAGGGTGAAAGAGGTGATATGAGTGAAATAAAAAACATGTCCTATATATTGTATATAAACGACCACTGTATCATAGATACAACAATGTATAATACAATACAATAAAATAACTGAATATAATTTACAAAAATAGGACGCACAAAGTCGACCCTAAATAATAACAATAAGGGTTAAGGCACAATTGATTCACACATATGGGGGTATTAATTAACATCCACGATTATTCCTACTGTAAGATTCATCAGCGGTTTTGTCATAATAATAAAACTGCTTTCCATTGGGGTGCTGACCGTCGCCGTTAATTTTTCCTATTTAATACAATGCAAGTAAGAAACGCATGCCTTATTATGGAGCTATTAATAAAACGTGAAAATATTTAAGTTGCTGTTTGTTGTTGTCACCAATAGATGGCGCTCAAGGTAAACACAAACCATGACATTTCAGCGACTTCCGGCACAATCAGAAAAGGATCACAGCTGAAAGTTGTTGCTAGCATCTTGCAATAGATTTGTGGGCTAAACTGAAGTATTTGTAATGTTTAAATTATTGCTCAGTTTATTTAAACAATGAATTTGTTTGTTGCCGTATCTTAAATATACAGGTACTCACTTGCTGAAGTCATAGTGCGATTACATAATATCTTGTTGAAAAGCACACCTGTCAGCTTTAGCTCTTTAGCTAGCAAGTCTACATCAGGTGCACCCAACGCAGTTGACTTTTAAATGTTAACGTATTGTTATTAATGCTAGTCATTCATGGCAGCTCGACAACCTTTTACGGATTCGGACACTGCTGACGAAGCCGTGAGGACAACTTGTGACGACGCGTCGACATGCAAAAGGTAGATGGATTAATATCATACTGTATCACATAACTAAACGACTCGTGGCATGGTTAAACAGTTACGGTAGCACTCCTGCTGTGTTCACTTTATTATTTAGTTTTAGTCAAAAATCGACTGTATTTTTCCACAACAGAAAGCTGCTACACTGTCAGTGTGTATTTACTTTGAGGATCAAATAATGTATCAGATAACGCCGCAACCACCGCCCATTTCACACAAACAAGCACGGATCCCAACTTCATCGTGTATTTTCTAGGTTTGCTACCAGTCAAGGTTACTGGAAAGATCCCTACATCCAGTACTTTGTGAGGTCGGTGGGCGAAAGGAAAGCACCAGAGATAAATAGAGGTGATTTGAAGTGGCTTCAATCTTCTTCTTTTTTAAATGATATTTATTATGTAATTCAAGCCTGGATCACCATGTTTAAAGCAATGTGTCATATCTGACACTGTGATCTCTGATAAGCAGCCCTGACCTGATCCATAAGGTGATTCATAAGCTGACCCACATGTCTGCCATCCTCTCCCAGGGTACTATGCACGTGTTCGTGGAATGAACCAGCTCCTTGATACTTTTATCAGGAAGACAGAGTGTGACTGTCAGATAATCAACCTGGGGGCTGGACTAGACACTACATTCTGGAGACTGAAGGTACCATACACCACCAGTGGTTCTCGGTCTCTTCTAAATAAAAGGGCTAATAGCCATTAAAACATGCACAATACTGATCAAATCTAATTTTAACTTAAAGGTTGTTGGAATCTTTAAATTATCTTGTTGTTGGTATCTTTAAATGATCTTGTGGTTTCTGTAAAAACCTCTTGTTACCCCTCTTTTGAACCAGTACACAAGAAACCACATAGCCATGTAGAAGCCATGTTTATGTTGATTTTTATACATAGTAGTAAATTAATTACCACTGGTTCACCTGGTAGTGTGAGGGCATGATTAGGGAGTTTGTATATTTGGTTGACTTGGAACACATTTATGGATGTATGCACACCTTACTAGATTATCAAAGGAATGCACCGCTGCTCATAATAAGCATACTGCTAGAATGGAACTGTTTTTGGAAGCATGTCAGACGAGGCATACCTTCTCTAACTTATAAATGCTGGTGAAATCACCAGCATCTGACCAGACCAGATATTTTTAAATGTTCTGCTTGTGATTATACTGCATGCTGTTGCTGGTCATTTCATTAGACTACTACTGCTGCTAGAATAGCATTTGCTACATTTGTATAACGGTAGGCTAATATTTATAATTTCTGCACATGCAGCAGCTTAACATGGAAGGGTTCCATTCATTGTCTGTGTTGCTGTGTCCATGTGTGAACCCCAAAGTTATGCAAAAGACATTTCTACATTTATAGCGTATGCATATACAAATTCTGTCTTCCATCTAGACATGTGTGAATAGTCTAGTAGAACTAGGTGGGAACAGGAAAAACCACAACTGAAAAGGTTTCATGTGTGAAAAGAGATTTTAGTTGCATTTGTATTTTTTCTTATGTGTGATTGATTTATTTTTGTGTGTGTATATATATGCATTTGCAACTGACAGGATGCCAACCGTATGCCGAGGAAGTACTTTGAAGTTGACTTTCCGACAGTTGTTGCCAGAAAAATCCACAATATAAAGTAAGGAGAACATGCTGTGCAATTTACCCACTTTTCATATTGTTGGGGGAGCTACAACCCCTTTATGAATGCATACTGCAAGCTATTCTCGGCCTCTTCCGGTCATCAGCGGTTTGTCAGCAGTCTCATACATGGTGTTTGCTTACATGCTTACAGGGCTCTATAAGGCAGTAGATGGTAGATTTTTCATTGGCTGTTAGCATTTTCACTGTTTCTTTTAAACAGTAACTATAACTAACAGAGTTTTACATGATAACAGCTATAATATAATTGAAATCCTCCAGTATAAGAGTCCACTTTGTTAGTCTACTGTCAAGTAGGTGGGGCTCCTCGATGCAGTTAGCCAGTCCTGTTTCCCAGAGTTAATGCAAGTCTGCCTCTCAGACTAACTGCAGCGTGTATTTGGGGGGGGGGGAGCAAATAGATATGTTGTGTGTGTGTTTTGCACAAATAAAAAAAGAAATTAATGATATCCATTTTTCTGCTTGTAACTTAAAAAAATGTTTGTACTGCTATTCAACAGATAAATACTACTACTGTATACTTGCAAAATGATAAATGTCAGTGGCAGATCATTATCTTAATACTTTAAGCTCACCACTGATGATGTTGTGTCACACATGTAACGGTATGGTTTGTACTTCCCATGCCAGGACCAAACCACCCCTATCCAAACCTCTGATTGAAACCCACTCCACGGACTCCTTACTGCTCGGTAATACAGGGAGCTGGGGGGTGGGGCATTATCATTCTGTTCATCACCAAAGGGACACTGCTTAGTTTGAATTGCCCAGTGTTTATTTAATGTCATCATGTATGTTTTTAATTCTGACAATGTGTGCCCCTCCCATGCCTGTGTTTATGTCTCTCCTCCTCCCCCCTCTGTCTTGCTCCTTAGTGCCTCCTTCCTTTTGCACTATTATTTATTAAGATGCATTTTAACCTGGGGCAGACATATTGGTGTTTTGGTGGTGCTGTAATGCAATTGAGGAGTGTCATTTTAATGTGTATTGCTAGCAAATAGTTAATGTTCTTAATTTCTTACTATGGGAAACCAGGTTGGGGCTGGCAGGACCATAGCCATTATTCTATGTATATTGTTGGCCTATCTTGTTTTCCTGTGTGTGCGTTTGTTTGTTCAGATGGCCACTGCCTTGACTCTGACCGGTACTGTATCATTGGAGCGGACCTAAGGGACATCTCCAGCTTGGATGAGAAGCTGAAGAAGTTTCAGCTGAACCCAGAGTGAGTGGAACTCCAATGATTTAATATATTTTGTAACAATATTGAGAGGTCCTTTGGATACTGATACTTAGGATATTTGGACAAAAGGCATAGAGTATTTACATAATAAATTAATCTATTCATTATTTCTTAACTTTCTCAACTAGTCTGTCCAAATCTTTTGGATTGTAATAACTTGTATGTTACAAAATTATGGTAAATGCTCACCATAAGTGATCTAAAGCATAAGGTTCTGAATGGACATCAACTTGCTTATTGTTTGTTGTGTAAGATAGCATTGTCACTCTAGTATAATAACTACATGCACAAAAGAGTTACGTGCTTCTTATCAACATTTCTCTTAGTTGTGGCCACTGTAATGCAATTAAAGTACAGGGGAGAAGTTAACTCAAATGTATCATTTCTTAGTCAAACATTTTATTTTTATAGCGTACTACATTTAGTGTCTAGTCCAGAGGTCTTCAACCCTGGTCCTGGGGCACCCACTGTCCTGCATGTTTAAGATGTCTCCCTGCTCCAACACACCTGATTCTAATAAATGGGTCTTCATCTAGCTCTGCAGAAACCTGATAACGAGCTATTCATTAGAATAAGGTTTGAAGACCTCTGGTCTAATTTCTAGCCCCATTCTCTTACCATTTGCAGCTTGTCCTTTTGGTGTTTAAGGAGTTAGTTGTCATTTGCAGTCCTGAAATAGAGTGTGATTTAAGTGCAGCAGCATTGGAGCAGAGCAGCAGAAAGGCTTTGTGTCCAGGAGGATGCGTTGGATATTTGAACAGGCAGAGCACTCTTCCTCTGCTCACAGCTCAGATGCACAGTCTTCCACAGACTAGATGCTTTGTGATGTGGTTCCCAGTGATTACGGCAATCATGCCCTTGGGAAAGCCCATTGTTGTCCTTAATTTTCCCCTCTGCGTCAAAGTCCTGCGCTTCCTATGAGACAATGGGTGAGAAGTGGGGAAAAAACACCACATGTGGCGCCAGTCAAGGATATGGGGTTTAGACTCTTCAGTCAGTAGGATTGTGTTCTGACAATACAGATCATGTGTGATAAGAATTACTGCCTGCCAATCAGTGGTATCTAATCTAATTGCCACCTTGGTAAATACTGTATACAGTTCTACTGTATAAAACTATTTGAAATGAATGAAGCCATTAGCTTGACACTGTCGATTCCCTTGTTCATACTCACCATATTAGAATGAATCCACATGACGCATTATTACGTTCAACTATTACTTAACTAAACGATTTAGCCTACTTCAATATCAATCAACATTCAATCAAGAGATCAAGACAGATTTCAAAATGCTGTGTGGCTCGACTCTCTACCAGATTTCTCCTGAAACTTTTCTGAAAATGGCGAACTGAAATGTAAAGGTGGACTTACTGGCAGCCAATTTTAAATACGACAAAACAAAAATAATATTTTAAGTTAATAAATGTTTTAACGTGTAATACAAATTGTAAATATTCCTTCTAAATCAATTAACATATAAGTTACTCTTCCATGTTAGTTCAGTTATTACATACTAATTAGTAAAAACAAAAATGCTATATTTGACACACACTGCATTTAGGCTCCTCCAAAGCTGATGAAGCACTAGAGTTGGGAGGTCTATAGTTATACCCCTTGAACCTTCTGTTTGCCAGTAGCCATAACCATTTCAATTAAAATTTAGTCAGCACATGCTTTTATCTAAGCCAACTTTACCCTACAGTGAATACAATAGGTCTTTAAGGACCAAGTACGTTAGGCATCTTGCCCAAGGAATGTTGACTTCACCAGACCTCTAGACCATCCTGCCTGAGGTCTTGTTCTAAAGCGTCCATCTGTTTTTGCTGATTCTCCTCCACTCTCCTTTGGCTTCCATTTGTTTGCCAGCCTGCCTACACTGCTCCTGACAGAGTGTGTTCTGGTCTACATGAGCCCTGCCCAGTCCACCAGCCTGGTGCACTGGGCAGCACACAAGTTTCACACCGCTATGTTCATCAATTATGAGCAGGTATGTTGTTCTGTCCGCCACAATTGCTCTTACAATGCACGTCACAGTTACACACACACAGTGATTGGATGATCACTGTTGTACAAGAGCATAGGATCTTCCATGAGTGCGTCAATCTCCATAGTATTCAGTTTGATTCAGGTTCAGATTGTCAGATTTGTTAGGTCATGTGTTGTATTGAATACTATGGACAATACTCATTCATACAGTATGTGACGCCTATTGACTTTGCCTGCTGTGGAACAGTCAGCATCACAGAGGGTGTGTGTTGTTCCACAAATGCATGCAGCCTAAATCACTCTTGGGTATTTCCATTCTAATAACTGATGGGTGCACGTGCTCAGAACAGTATAAACGGTATTAAAGTGTCTGGTGGTGTTCTGTAGGTGAACATGGGAGACCGCTTTGGCCAGGTGATGATCGAGAACCTGCAGCGTCGCCAGTGCAATTTGGCAGGCGTCGACGCCTGTCAGTCTCTGGACACACAGGTGAGTTCCTGCCTACCACCTGCATGGTTTTCTGTGGCTGCTGTCATAGTAACCAACCATGCTGTGGTCGTGATGCTGGTTGTTATCGCTGACAATGAAAGTCATCTCATTGACGCTATGCCGTGTTCCAGCGTGAGCGTTTTCTGAAGGCGGGGTGGGAGCACGCGGATGCCCTGGACATGATGACCGTCTACAGCCTTCTACCCCAGGATGACGTGGCAAGGTAACCTCACCACCTGCTCCATGCGCAGTGAGGGACTAGGGACTTATTTTAGGGTCAACTTCAGATGTTTATTAATACCGCTGTTATTATATTGGGATGGAGTTTTTCCGTAATACGTTGTAATGTATGAGTATTTGCCATCATCACTGGGAACCACAGCACAAAGCATCAAGTCTCTGGAAGACTGAGCTGTGAGCAGATGAAGAGTGCGCTGCCTGTTCAAATATCCAGCGCATTCTCCTGGACACCGCCTTTCTGCCGCATATACAATACATCCAGCATTAGCAGCACTGACATTAAAGGTATAGTCAGCTATTGCAAGCTAATTGTAAGATAATACACATTTTGTCCATCCATCCATCCTCATCCGCTTTTCTGTAGTCGGGTCGCGGGGGCAGCAGCTCCAGCAAGGGAACCCCAAACTTTCCTTTCCCAAGCCACATTAGCAAACTCTGACTGGGGGATCCCGAGGCGTTCCCAGGCCTGTGTGGAGATATAATCTCTCCACCTAGTCCTGGGTCTTCCCCGAGGCCTCCCAGCTGGACGTGCCTGGAACACCTCCCAAAGGAGGCACCCGTACCACCTCAACTGGCTCCTTTCGACGCAAAGGAGCAGCGGCTCTACTCAAAGTTCCTCACGGATAGCCGAGCTTCTGAGAGAACCCATTTCGGCCGCCTGTACCCGTGATCTAGTTATTTCGGTCATGACCATAGGTGAGGGTAAGAACAAAAATTGCCTGGTAGATCAAGATCTTTTCGTCACAACGGTGCGGTAAAGTGATTGCAATACCGCTCCAGCTGCTCCGATTCGCCGGCCAATCTCCCGCTCCAATGTCCCCTCACTCGCGAACAAGACCTTGAGGTACTTAAAATCCTTCACTTGGGGGTAAGGACTCATTCCCTACCCGGAGTAGGCACTCCATCAGTTTCCTGCTGTCAATACAACACAAATGCCTGCTGTATTTTGACATTTTGTCAAATTGACATTTTGTCAACTACACCAAATATCTCCTTGCATTTTGCTACCTTACCTCTGTGCGTGTTGAAAAAATAATGTGATTCTTCTACACAGCCCTGTCTCCGTGAATGGCAACAAACAAATTGCCGAACACCACTCACATCAACAAAGCCGTAGTGCTTTGCATCACAATGCATTTATGTGAGGCGGCGCCGCGTAGGGCTGTGGAGCGATTTTGATTTGATTTTCAAAATTAGCGAGTGTTCTCGAGAGTGACTGAACCTGCCTTTTAATCTGTGCTCTGCTCACTAGAATAGAACGTCTGGAGTTCCTGGATGAGAGGGAGCTCCTGCAGCAGCTCCTGCAACACTACAGCATATGTTGGGCCACCAAGGACAAGCTGAACTTGGGTACGCTAGAGGGTTTCAAAGCTTCTTTAGTTGTTTATGGTTGTGGGTACTGTACTGTATCATATTTGATGCAATGCATGAGATCAGGATGGTTTGACCAGACTAAAAGCCCTCCTCTAGAATAACCTCAAATGTTATTTTGCACATGGTCTTATCTCATGATCATCCATGGCTTCCACCGCCTCGATGCCATGTGGTGAGGAGTGACAGCATGTCTCCAGTACAGTATCGTGTTGTTTCCTCAGGCCTGTCACAGTTGTCGTTCTGAGCGTCAGCCGCCTCCTCCTCTGGGACCACGGGGCGCTTTGGCGTGCCACCGTGGGCAACAGGAGAAGACACAGGGCCACTGGTCAGAGGAAGGAGGAGGAAACCCACTTCCAGGGAAAGCCCCAGCGTGCCTTCAGCTGGAAGTGGTGACTGCTGACACAAAGCGCCCAGATGGAATCAGCAACAAAGGAGGCTTTGTGCGTAGATTGGTCTTTGAGTCCCGGCTGTCTTCGCACAGCAGGGACACCATGTCTGTGACATGATGACCATGTTCAGAGCAGTCACATGCTAAGGTTTTCATGGGCCTCAGTACAGGTAGTGCTGTGTGTTTAGGGAGGATATCGGCTCAGATGTCTTTATAGTAGGCTTTGTCTATGCCACTTTTAATGTGCCAGTTATTTATTGGTGAGGTGTTTGTGCAGTTTTTTCCCTGATATTTTCTTATGATGAATATGTAGGAATTGCTTTTACATACAAGCATATTATTTTATAGTGTTATCTGGTTTGCATTGAGTAGCAAGACAGGTTAATTTCCATTTGCCTGCAAAAAACAAAATCGATATCCTTCCACAACTATTTATCTCCATTTAATTAACAGAAGTCATTTCAAATGTTCTGAACAAAATGTTGAATGCATATGTTGTTTTTTGAATAAAACAAGATTAAATGTACTGTCTTTTATGACATTTAAGTTATATTTGGAATTCTGCAATTTAGAGTCAATTAAAAAAAGACTTTATAAAGACTAAACTTTGTTTATTAAATGAAGCTAGTATCTATTTGTGGTCCTGTAGCTCAGTGGTTCTCAAAGTGGTGTCTGCGTATAGCCTGGGGGTTCGCAAAATAATTAGTTATACATTAACAAAAGAAAAATGCTATGGCCACTCAAACATTTTGTCCATTACCCCCACCCACTTTAGCTTTTGTCCAACAAAACCTAATTTGATTGTGACATCAATGTCATGAATAAATAAATTAAAGCAGGTCACAATCTGGTCACAACTAACCATTTAGCTGCTAGCTAGCTAGCTTGATATATTAACGATTAGTGACTGCAGTGAGCAGTATGGGGAAAGGTGTTGGGCAGTAACTAGTTACTGTAATATTACTTTTTTCCAGTAACTAGTAGTGTAAATAATTACTATTTCCAAAAAAGTAATATTACAATTGCTAATCTAAGTAATTATCAATTACAAGAATGAGATATCTGGTCCTAGCAAACTTGGTGTAGGCTAATTGAACCAACATGTCCAATCATCTGCTTTGAGAGGCTGCAATGTTTTCACTTTGGCTGATTGTTGAATCCTAAGGTTAATTATTGTTCCAATAAAGAGGATTCAATTCTAAAATGAGCTGGCTACACAGGTTGTCATTTTTCAGAAGGGGTGAGACAGGGTAGAGATTGTGAAAGTAATGTAGTATAATTACTTATTACTGGGTGTTAAAAGTAAAGTATTACTTTTTGAAGGAGTATTAAGTAAATAGTAACTTATTACAATTCCTGAGTAACTTGCCCAACACTGATGGAGAAATACATATGTCAGACAGACAAAATCATCAAGTGAAGATAAGATCAAACTAGCTAGATTGAGAAAATATGATTTTCAAATAGTTCCTAAGGCATCTAAGAATAGTAGGAAGCATATCTAAGTCTGTCTTATGTCTCTGAGCATATGCTTAAGTGATACTATTAGAAAATAGTCTTCCCTGTAGTGTAAAGGGTCCCTGGCCCAAAAACGTTTGAGAACCCCTGTGTCTGCTGTCTGTTGTGTGCATATACTGGGAAAAAAAAAAAAGAATCTGGTGTTTCTACACAACCCTCTATAAACAGGACCACACCACACTCCCAGTCTTGTGCTTGTTTGATCTATAGGCTATCTTTCTCCAGCTGATTAGGATTCTTATAATGCATGCTGATATTTTGAACATTAACATTCAAAATATACTGCTATGCTCTCTTTTTAATTCATGAAAAAGCTAATTAATTAAGAGTAAGACATATTGATTAGATTATGAAATGTGTCAGATAGTCAGTCAATACTTGACTTGAATTGATTAGTTTTACATGCAATATTGTGATAGGTTATTGCATATTTCTGTGTCCAATTGTGCACCAGCTCCACAACAAAGGTGTTCTGAAGTGATAAGACACCTTAGCGGCTTATCTGCCCTGTCCATCGGTGTTCCCTGTGCTAATAATGACTTTACGGCCCTATAGTCCCCGTTGAATGGCTGGTGCCTCTGTGCCAATAAGTGTACGGGCATTAACAATTGTAGGAAGCTAAAGCGCAAGAGACAACAACAGGGATGTGCGTAGATCCTTTGTGCATCTGAGAACACCTCTCAACTCATCCCGAGACCACCCAAACGTTGGTGCTTAACAATAGCTGTCACAGCGCAGTGCGGGCAGTGTCAGAGCAGTGATCCAACAGGGCAACGTGGCACCGCACAACGGAACAGAGATTATGGCAGAATTCAAGACTGAGACGTTCACCGTAACCAGGCCTGATACTGGGGAGACCCCTCGGAGCAAGACCTCCCTCTTCGACAAGTACATCCAGCCGTGCATGGCTGAGCTGTTTGGGACCACCCTGTTTGTGTTTGTTGGGTGTGCGTCGGTGATTGGCAATGCAGCGTTGGAGGGTGCGGTCCAACCTGCTGTGGCACATGGGCTGGCGCTGGGGGTGCTGATTACTGTGTTTGGCGAAATCAGGTAGGCCTATAGGCTACTGCCTGCCATGGCAACAACAGCTAATAGGGATGCTGTAAAAAATAATGTTTAATATGTTGATGAGCTGCAGTGGTCAATATACATATTATGTTTATTCACTTTTTAAATATTACTAGTCTGGTGTCCTAGTATGAATAAAAAAAAATTAACAGGCACGGTGCATGCAAATTATTGTTGTATTTAAGTAGGCTATGTTATTCAAAATAACCCTAATGTATTTTCAGTGGAGGGCATTTTAACCCTGCGGTGACCGTGTGCGTGTACCTCTGTGGAGGGATGAAGCTCATTCTGCTGGTGCCCTATGTCCTGGCTCAGATGTCTGGAGGAATGATTGGGGCTGGCTTGGCCAAGGTAATAACCGGGTGGTAACGAATTCCGTGAAATAGCCGATTTCAACAACATTTTTATTAAAACCTCGTTTTTTAAAATGATTCTAATATATTTTTTTAAACAATTATAGTGTTATTTTTTTATTATAAATTATTAAAATGTTCTATGGTTATTAGCAAATCATATTGAAGTGCATATGCGCACAGTAAATCTATGGCTATGCCTACAGCCTAGAATAGCTGCACGCTGTACTGTAGGCCTACACTCTAAAAACAAATGGTTAGAACCTTTACATTTTATATAGAACCATAATGAACCATTTTTTCTGTCAGTGTATGGCCGCAGGCCTGTAGGCTATAATTAATTGGCCTAAACGAGCCATAGATGATAAATGATAAAGATTACTTTATGATTGTGCCAGGCTACCAATTTCTAGTTGTTTTGTATAAAACTCTGCTAAATGATAGGACTATTTAATTGTATGCTGTTTTTCAATAAAATATTGGTTACATGATCCCCGTCCATATGTCCTGATTTATGAAATGTAAATACCGAAGTAGGCCTAAAACCTACTGAAGTGATTTGATATTCTCTGCTTTGCACGAATGCAGGCAATATACCCTTCCGCGATGTTCATCAACTCTTCTGGTGCCGCCTTTAATGTGTTGGCGCCCACGGACTCGCCTGGTGGTGCTACAGTGGCGGAGATGATGATGACCCTGTTTCTGACTGTGGTTGTGTGTATGGGGGCTATCAACAGCCGCACCTCCTCCCGACTAGCACCTTTCTGCATTGGCCTCACCGTGACAGCATGCATACTGGCCGGGTAACTTCCACAATTATGTTACATGGGCTGTAAGCCTCATACAGACTACTATGTAGTGTAGCCTATAGCCAACTCCCTGGAGAGCATATGGTGTAGGGCAGGACTACATTATTAGCCTAATTGTTTATAGCCTAGCTTATTTTTTTGTTTAATTTCATGATCATATTTAATATAGGCTGTTAGTTTTATAGGCTGTGAGTTTATATTAATGAATAACTGATTGTCTGCTTTTTTGTCCGTTGGGTGGAGAGGGCAGAGAGCACACAGTTCCCCCCTAAAATAGGCCTTAAATCTACTCCCAACAACACAAAGTTCTCCCCTAAAATACTGAAGCCTACTCCCAACAATATTAGTGCAAAAGATTCATTCACGTTGGCCTTGGAGTGATCAAACATCTTGAAGAATCACATGCTTTTTCCAATTGGAACCAGTAGGATGTAATTTTAGACTATTGGCTACCACTTAGATATGTTAGATATGTTGATCAAGTGGGAAAGGCAAGGAATAAAATACACAGGAGGCCCTATAAGATGCACAAACGTCTAGAAATGTTGTCATTGTCCTTTGTCAGTCCTTACAGTAGTCTATACTACTACTGTAGGGTACCGCCTCTGCCCTGTGTAACAGGAAGTGTGCCTCAATGTGTGCTGGCTCTCGTTCCAGGGGGTCAGTGTCTGGGGCCTGTATGAACCCAGCCAGAGCCTTTGGCCCTGCAGTGGTGTCTGGTCACTGGGATCATCACTGGCTCTACTGGGTGGGGCCTCTCTGTGGAGCTTTAACCACAGTCAGCCTGGTCAGGTGAGTGTGACCATGCCATCATTTCACATCTAATAAGCATACACATACTTTCTGTAAAAATCTGGTTCATTGTCCCATTCTATTTACCAGTTTTCTTGCTGTCATTGGTCTATACTGCTATTAATAACTTAATTTGTATTCCTTTGTGCTATGCCTAGAGCCCCCAGAACACATCATTTTGTATATTGATATTGTATATTGATATACAACTGTCCACGAAAGTTTTGTGTATTTCAAACCAAAACGGCAATGTTTTTACCACTGGATTCAACTAGACATTTCTGAAGACAAATTAAATAGTGTATATAGCTTACATTTATGAAAACACAGAGCCTTTAAATGCCGTATGGCATTTATAAAACTGTATAAATAATGTATAGCTTATTTTTATAATCTCTCTGATATATCTCCTGTGCAGGCTGATGTTTGGTGACCAGAAGATGCGAGTTGTGTGCAAATGAAGCAGTCAAACCCCTCAGTTAGTTGAGAAGAAGTTTTCTATTATTATTTTATATGATACACATAGTATTTTTTTATTACACCTTTATTTTACCAGGAAAGGCTCTTGATCTTAAGAATCGATTTTTAAAGAACATACAGTATGCAATGTTATTTTACAAGCATAAATTATGGCCTGTGTTAGGATTTAAACAACAGTGATTAATTTTGTCTTTATAGTAATAGACATAGTTTATAATGAAATGTTATACATATTTTAGGCTATTTTCTCAGGTTAATTCTAACAGGCTATTACTTTTCTTTAACCTATTGACAATTCTTTTCTGAAACAGAAAGTACTTTTCAGTGATTTTCAAAGAATATAGTGCTATTGTTATATTACATCAAATGTATAGAAATAATGCAATGTTTTACATTAAAGACAGATGCAAACATGATCTCATGTTTATTTTAGCATAATACTTGTTTTGATCTGATCTTTTATGAAACACATAATTAAAATAGGCCATATGAAGATAACTTATTTTAGATATAATATAGAAGGATGATTTGATGGTAAAAAAAAACCCAGGATATAGCATACAGAGGCATACTTAGATTAAACTCAGGTTTATAAAGAAAAGGTTGACAAACGGATTGCCTGTTGGAATTTAAAGGTATAGATAATATATTAAGCAACAGCATGCTTATATATATGACAGTCCATTTATCTGACTTTCCTTTATAATGCAGAGATAAATCTTAGGCATTGACCTCTAGGCTTATACTTGTTAAGTTTCACTCTACAATCTAATTCAAGTCAATATCAGTTCAGATGCAAAACGCTATGTCCATTAGCAACTTAAAAATCTATATTTATTAGGTTTCCATTTTTGGGTTTACTCCTTTCACCTTTATTACAGCAAAAAGACTGTGTGTCACTGAATAAAAAGTAATATCTTCCAAAAACTTAAAGTATTTTATTATTGCCAATATATATATATATATATATATATATATATATATATATATCAGTTGGAATTAGAGATTTTTGCATCTGAACTCTTCATATGCTTTCTTGGCATCACTGGCTAATGTTGTTATACTATTATTACTATAATTTTTGTTTTGTTATTATTGTTTGATATTTAACATTGCAACATTTAATATGTATTCCTCATGCATAAACAACCTGTATGATAGGCCTAGCAGGTCAAATTTGACTTATAACAGTAAAATGCTTATTATACAACAATGTAGCCTATAAGGCTTTAGCATTTATAGCCTCTATAGCCTGTTGTTATTCAATTTGCTATTTAATTTGGGGGAAAACTTTAATGTAGCCTATTCCCTTCCTCTCTTTTATAAATGCAAATCTTGTGAGCCTATAGTCACAGAGCATGACATATTTTCTCCTTTTTTCTTTTGTCTGTATATTTTCTGTAGTATTTTCTTGGACTATGCTTAAACACAAAAACATATGCAGGCAGTACATTTTACAATGCAATTTAATGGTTTAATTCGTCACGTATACTTTTAGAGGTTGGCATTTCTCTTGGCGTATCCACCACATTGCCCGTGTCTGCGCCAGTTAGCGATACCGCACAGAGAGAGCCAGAGCCAGGTTGGCCATGAACTTGTCAAAAGACAAGTGCGCCTGCGGGGTGAAGTCGGCCGGATACACCTTGGCTATCGCCACAATAATGTTGTGGGCCAGAATCTGTGTAGGAAACAGAAGTAGTGTCAATACAATCACGCACGTACTATAAAAGCCTATGTTTGTTAGCAGCAATTAACAAACTAAAAAATAACAGCAAAGAAAGCAACCATGCGCATATTTCTTAAACACATTTCACACCTTGTAGTTGGCGGGGTCAACCCTCATCTTGAAGGCGTGTAGCTCGCTGAGATCGATGAGCCCGGTGTTCATGTTATCCATCTTCGCCACTGCTTCTCCAAGTCCACTCATAATTTTCTTCGCATGGTTCTTCACCTGGGCAGATTTTTGGCCCATGTCAGACCAATGGGAGAAGTAAGTCTTGGTCTGTGGGTAGACCGTCAGCATCCTATGAAATAGGAAAATGTGGGTCATTAAGAAATGTTTTATATCAGACATTCCAGAGGTTGAGATCAGTCCTCACATGGTATAGGCATGGTACAGGCTACATAAAACATGTCACTCAATACATTTTCGTTTAAGACTATTAATTAAAAGTCACAGTGTCTTTTGTATGTATGTTGTATGTATGTTTACCTGTACAGAGCATCAGCGCCGATATCGTCTGCCTTACTGGAGATCTTTTGCCACAGCGCCTTGACAGCTTCCTTGTCTTTCTGAGTCAGACTCATTTTGAATTGATTTCTTTAATCAAGTGTTGATTCTGGTGGATTCTGGTGTTTATTGAACAAACACATACTGGCCAACTGCTTAAATTCAGTTGGCTGAGGTAGACACACCCCTGAAATGGTGCCAAGAAATATCCCCCTGAAGCAGATGGACCTACCTTATCGCCAGTCGCGCGACATCGTTGGCATCAACATTCGTTTTCTATCATGACATTAAAACGCATCCAATATACATTTGACTATATTTGTATTCTTTTCTGCCTCTGCACTATATTACCACTGATTGATATTTAGGCTATTTTTCAACTGTAAATTTGTCTCAGTCTAATTTATTCTTATTGCCTAACTTTATTTTTTACCTAAACGTAATAGGCTATGCATTACAGTGCAATAATGCATTTCATTTGTGCAAATAAATTATAAACTGTATATGCATATGTCTATATACCAGCATCTGATTATGATAAGACAAATTAAAATAGTTAACATACTGTAGTTTTTTAATTTTCTCTTTTTCTCTTTTTTTTGTGTGTGCTGCGTTCTTGATTTTACTGTCACATCACTTTGTAAACATACAAAGTTTTAAAAGCAATGATTTTAAAGGTTCTCTACAAATATTTATATTATAGTCTATCCATCAAATGCAAATGTTAAACCTATACACTTTTCAAAACTGTAGGCTATTTACTTAGTCAATACACACAACACAAACATAATTTGCTGGATTTTTATTTTATTTATAATATTTATATTTTTGATAAATCTATAAAAGATGTATATGTCTACCAATATGTCTACACAATAATTTGTTTAAAGCCTATATATTAAATAAATAAATAAATAAATAAATAAATAAATACATAAATAAATAAATACAAAATGCATGCCTCTATTAGGCCTATCAAGATTTCCAGGTGGGCATATTTGCATGTGTAGCAGGTGTAGCATATTGTAAGAGAGTGCGTTTGACATGAATAACAATGTGTACACAAATGCGGGAAACATTATCATATATTTTGTATTAGACTATAGCCTACAAGTGTTTTGGTGGCTTGTGTGATTTTCTTTATTACAAACAAACTAAAAACATATGTTTGCACAGGTGTGTGAACTGTGAAGAGGGAGAAAGTGGACAATTGAAAAATGCTGTCATTGCCCATAACGTTTTAGTAAGCTAAATGTAACATCTCTATTAATTCTCTGTGCATAGAGTAATGAAAATGTTAGGATTTATCCCTTGTAGAGGTCAGCACGACCGTTCTCTGAGCTTTGACGCGCCAAATCCTATAGGTATGGTACAAATCTAGGCTCCAAATCTAGTATACTTTTTTTCTAGATTTTATTGTGTGTGTTTTTACATTTCTAATGTTGACTAAACCCGGCTGGCCTATGTTCGTGCATAAACTATAATTCCAGTAGGTCTACCACACTGATAAGCAATTGCTCCATACCTCAAATAGCCTATTATTTTTTTTTTTAACTATATGATAAGATGAAAGTACCAGAAATATTTTTTTCACATTTCTGAGTATATTAGTGGATTTGCACTAATTGTCATATTTGATTGGTGTTTATGCATAATAGTAAAATGGATACATTAACAAAACGGTTTTATAGGCAGTTCGTTTGATTCAAATCCAAAGCACGTACATGTGGGTCCCCCCTTGGGTGGAGGGCACTGTGTCTTTAGATAACCCTGTGTGTCTCAACAGATAAGGGCGAATACGTGACTAGGCTAACTCTGGTTCATGCAATGGGAATGATCAGTCAGAGTTTTCGGTTTTCCGTATATGTTTTCTTTAGAAACCTTGATAATGTATCTGCGTATAGCTATTCAATACCATATGTATTATAGCCTACCCGTTAAAACAATACCAAAATCTATATACAAATTAAAACTAAATACATTTAGAAATCAAAACACGCAGAAACTTTTGGATAAACAGATGCTATCTCCATCCTATCAAGTGTCCAGTTGGTTGAGGGCGGGGACAATTTAGACATTTAAGAGAGTGACTCCACTTGTGTTCGAGCAATTCGGCTTAGCCTACTCGCTTTTAATCAACAACCATGGTCGTGTGGACAGATGAAGAGAGAGAATACATCACCGGCATCTTTGCCAGCCTGGACTATGAAGAAGTCGGTCCTAAGGCTCTTTGCAGGTATAGGCCATGCACATCCAGAAGTTTTTATTAAACAAAGACTTTTATATATTTGTCCATAGGCCGTATGTATATTATTGTTTCGGTTATAGGTTTAATTTTCTGCACAAAACAAAATAATAATTATAGCCTAAGATTGTTTAATGTAATTGTAACATAGCCTAGCCTATAATCAAAGGTCGGCGTTCCAGGTGTCTGATCGTGTACCCGTGGACTCAGCGCTACTTTGGCAGTTTTGGCAACCTCTACAACGCCGAAGCCATCATGTCTAATCCGCTTGTCGCAGCTCACGGCGTCAAGGTGTTGCACGGCCTGGACAAAGCTGTGAAGAACATGGATGACATCAAGAATACCTATGCATCCCTGAGCATATTGCATTCCGAGAAACTGCACGTTGATCCAGATAACTTCAGGGTATGTGGATTTGATCCTAATTAGGTCGAAATGTGATGTTTTTGCCATGTTTGCCTTTCAAACTGGTTTTGTTTTTTGTTTCAACTATAAAATAAAATAAAAAATAAATAGCCTATATGAAGTCAAATTCATTTGGTTTAATTTTTCCCCAACACAGTTGCTGGGTGACTGCATCACCATCACCGTCGCTTCCAAACTGGGGAAAGATTTCGACTACAAGATGCAGGCGGCCTGGCAGAAGTTCTTGGCCGTCGTGGTGTCTGCTCTGTGCAAGCAATACCACTAGGTTCCAGCAAAAACCCGAAGCTAGAGGGCAAAGTTATGTGTGCTATTGTTGCCGTCTTCAATAAAGAACCGATGAAGTAGCAACACCAAATCCAGCTTTGTTGTTTTTTATTATTCCATAATGCACAGGCAAATCAAAATATATAAATATTACATTCCAAATAAATACCTTATTATTTTAGGGGAACAAATTATTTTGCTAATTGTTAAGTTATATGTAGCGTGATATGAATGTCTGCAATTAACCACAATAAACCTAGGCTTCTCTATTTTATTATCTCAAGATAATGTGCTAATTTGAAGTGAACACCCGGCGGTGTTTAAAGTTGTTATCTTAAAAGTGGGTGAGGTTTAAGGAGCAGTGTGCCTTTCAACTGTAGTTTGCTGAGACTGAAGTCAAAAACAGCATATGAGTATAGGCCTACAAAAGAAGTAGAACATGGGGACAACAAACAGCAGAATCCAACAGGAGAGCATGAGCAATAGGAGTGATTAAACATACGGAAAACAACAAACAAAGAAAACGTAATACATATATTTTCCAAATATAAATGTATAAATCAAACTATATTTTCCAAGTTTGATTTCATGTTATTGTTCACTGGACTTGTTTTGATCGCTTCTAGCCTATATAGCATATAGGACTAAAGGCGCGGCCTTTGATAAACCCCCAATGTGCCAAAGAGAATGTCTGCCTGAACCAAGTAACTGTCACATTGAAGAACAGTGCGACTCCGCGCCTTGCGCTGAAAAGTTGAAATTATTTTAAATGGCAAATGAACTGCATTTACATAGCGCTTTTCCGAGCTTCCGGCCACACAAAGCGCTGTACAACTTTAATAACAACCATTTTAACATTTATGTGCTTCTAAAAGCGCGAAGCGCGGCGCCAGAAAAACCGCATGCCAGTCCCACCGTACGGAAAACAATGGTTTTACTGGCGACGCGTCTCTTTGTGTGATCGGGGCCTATGGGCATGATATCACATAGCTGCATGCACGCTCTTGCGACTTTGACTTGGTAAAGATTTATCCTAACTCGCCTTAATGTTTCTCGGCATCATCTACCATAGCCCTCCAGGCAGGACGCGGTATATAAAACAATATTCACTATAGGGCCTACATTAACCCTGTTGCGTCGCTCTCAGAAGACGGTTTGCCGATCCAAGTGTATCGCAAGATATGTAACTGCCGTTAGTTCTATGGTAACTGCACACACATATTATCGCTGTCCGTGGTGCTGAAATGGAACATAAGACCTACATTATTGATATCACTGAATATTTAGTTTGTGTTACACTTCTTGCGATGCACATGGATCATAGGCTAGCCTATATGCTCTGTCTATGGTTCTGAAATGGGCCATACCTGCATTATTGATAAGATCAAATGTTCTTTGACTTTATTGTGCCCAGAGGACAATTGTTTTTACAGCACTGTACATCACCAAAACATAACGCCCACATATAGCCTACAGTATACCGCAGACAACATCGATCAAAGAACATGTAGACCTATTATGCCTTTAGGCACCTTGTTTAGGGGATATGGCAATGATTTGTACATTTCCACACGAATCAAGTCCCAGTTATAATTTGAACGAAATGGACCAAGAAAATTCGTGCAAAAACAAACAAATTATGGGAGTTACTTTGTATGTTTTTGCACGAATTGAGTTGGAGACTCTGTTGGCAGTGCAGTATGAATGAAGTAGCGATTTTGTGGGTGTGTGATGTCCTGTGTTACTCGCAATGCCTGTGATGGCCTTACAATGGAGCTCTGTGAGAGATGGGTGTTGGCAAACAAACCAATTATTTTGGCAGCAGTAATGGTAATTTGTGTCAGTTTAATCCAGTTTGTAAGAACAAATGTTTAACCTTTTATGCACACCATGGGTCAAACGTGACCCGTCTGAGTTTTTAGTTTCTAGTATTAGCAAAACATTAATTTCATTATTCAGTATATTGCTCAATAAATTGTTTTTTATAATCAGAATTTGTTATTTAAATTATTCCTTTACTTTCTAAATAAAAATCACTTTTGTATCACCCCTCTTGACATGACATAACCCATATTGATTCCCTATGTTACACACACACATACACACCCGCACACACACGCACGCACGCACACACACACACATACACACACACACACACACACACACACACACACAATCATATGATACACCGATGAAGAGAAAATGTCCGCCAGAGCACCATGGGTGACAATGCAGTGGATCACAACAGTGTGAAGAAGAACCCATTACTTATACAGTAGTCGATACAATCAGACCAAACAAAAGGAGGAGCGCTATATAGTATCAGATGGTTCGCACCTATAGCCTATAGGCCTAAACGAAGAACAGGGAGGTGGCCCATCTATCCTGGAATGGCAGATGGATTGTTAGACACACGTCCATCTGGGGAGCCATCCATCCAAAGCGTTTGAAATGAACAAACACTTGATAGTTGATTGGATGAACCATTTGAGTGTTGTTATCAACTATAGCTTTCGCTGTTGGCACAGCTAAACAACACAACAGCCGTTATCCGATGTAATTAATTAGAACACCCATAAAGAGAGTTATAGGCTAGGGCTATACAATTCCCAGTAGCCATAAGTGTTATCTTAATGTCATGCCATTAGTACTTGGCCAGATCTAACATGTTGTAGGCCTATAACCCGGTTACAGTTACTGTAGTCTACAAGCTTTTATTTCACACGCTGCGCCTCCATGGATGTCCTCTGGCGCCCCGCGGCGGAGGAGCGCCTCATACTTTGAAAACCACTGGCATCTAGTGGCAGAAATTCAATTGTCAACACTTTAAACATTAAAATCTGTCACAATTTAAGAGCCACGAGTTCACTGGCCCTGACGTTATATATGCATATATACTGTATGTCTATATATATATACACACACACATATAGGCGATATTGTGATTTTCCTCGACTCCCACCATGACGTTAATACATATTATGAAAGTAGTGCTATAGGCTAAATTGCACCGTAACGACCAAACAAAACATTTCATAGGCTATCACAAACATATTATGCTCTAACATATTGGCAATAAAACACAGTGATAGTTTATTTTTATTACAAATATCCATCACCACAACGAGTCGGCCTACACAATAGGCCTACACATACAGAATGATAGTCAGCACGCATGTGACATGGTGTAGGCCTATGTCTCTCAAAGCAACGTCTGGTTGGCCGAAGATGCTCATCTATATTTCTCTGCCAGCACCGCTGCGAACGCTGAGAGGAACTTGTCCATAGCCGCATGTGCCACCTCTGTGAAACTGTCACCCATGAAGCAGGCCAAACTGACGAGCAGACAGTGTGAGAAGACCTGTAGATAACATATTGACAAGTATTGACAATGTTGAGAACCCCAAAACACAACTGTACGTGGTTGGAAGAGAGCTAAGGAACAATTAGGTGCAAGAGGGGACTCTGATAACACTTGGTTAACGGCAATTCATTGCAAAAATGGGGGCGTGTTTAAAACTCGACAGTTGAGCCGGTTTTGACTTAATTTTTAGACCTGTTCTGTCTGTGTGAAAAAATGCTACAGACGCCTGATGTGATGCACAGTAACATTCAAATCCTGACTCGTATACGTTTGGGTATAGCCTACCCTGTTAAGGTGGGGCATCAGTCACTTTCTTTATGA
This sequence comes from Amblyopsis hoosieri, assembly GCA_027564755.1. Classification (NCBI taxonomy): domain Eukaryota; kingdom Metazoa; phylum Chordata; class Actinopteri; order Percopsiformes; family Amblyopsidae; genus Amblyopsis; species Amblyopsis hoosieri. Next base: position 5,708 of record JAODUE010022255.1, on the reverse strand, counting down.
TGCAATATGCTGATGTCAACATCCTTGCAGCATAGACCTCATATACATTGAAAGTCTTGAGAGGAGGTCGAAACTCACAACAATGTGTGGGTTTGGAGGGGCTCTCTCTTAAAGGTTAAACATGTAGTCTACTTCCATTAAGCTATTTTTATGTCGTTGGATTGCACTGTCACCTTGAAGTTCGTTGGGTCTATCCGAAGTGTATAGGCGTGGAGAGTTTGTAGAGGTGCTAAGGTGACTGTTAGCTGACTGATATCCTTGGCTGCTTCAGCTATGGCCATGATAATCTTCTTGCCATGCCTCAACAGGTGAGGCGAGCGCGGACTGATGTCCAAGTGGGAGAAATACGTCTTGCTGCCAGGAACAGTTATAAACATCCTGGAGCGATTGAAAGACATTATATTTTGAACATTATACATGTCTGCAGAATATGCCTGCAACTTATGCTGATGTATGCCATTTATTTGATTGTGAATTTATTAATGTATGAATTTATGAGATAGGCTACTTAGCCTATATTAAAAATTAATTGTTATAATTATGCTACACAACAGCAAACATATTCCAATACAATGTGAGGAGGAAATATTTTACGGCTTTCTGACCGGAAAACCCAACACCTTCACTTCAAAACATGTGGCTATAATAGGCTGTTTTGATACGCGTTTTAGTGTCCGGAAAATAACACCAGTTGAGAAAATTGCAATCTCTTACAGTCTAAATGAAAAACACGTTAGCAGCCTACTCCAAAATATATGTAAACAGCATATTTTTCATTTGGCCTAGCATGTTTTAACAATTCGTTTCACAATAGCCTACCTCAGAAGGGCGTCTGACCCAATGTCTTCGGCTACAGGTACATTCATCTCCCAAATTTCTCTAATCAAGTCTTTCTCCTTTTTTGAGAGCATTGCAAATTCCCAAAATAATCCACTTTCAACTGTCTTCTGAATATTCCACGTGTGAGAGGAATAGAATAGCCTAACAGACTGGACGAAAATGACAAGAGCCAGTGTAGTCAACCATCATGAACTTTATCGCCGAGAACTACCGACAGACGCAACATATTTTCACAATATATCCTACTTTATGATGCTTTGTTTGTGCAAAGCAGGTCTCAACATCCGTAAGTCCCTATACAGTCCATAGTTATCGTAGAGGAGACAGACGAGGGTGGACATAAAGATTACGCAAGATAAATTGACCATGAGCATTTGTTAGCCTATGCGTCACTATGCACTTCTTAAAGTGTAATGACGAACGATGATGGAAACAGACCCACATTTCCACCTTCTTTCCCAATACTACAACTGAGCAATAACTAAGTAAAATATTGATAGCAACTCTGAAAATATTTTGCAATGTTTTATTTAGTATTTATAATAGCCGGTAAAGTAAGTAGGCTATACCCTATTACATTTAAATTAGGTCTAATCTGTTCTGTAGCTAATTCGATTTCGCAATGGACACCAAAATAACAACTACAAGCCTGCCGGTAGGCCTATATCTTCTATTAAGAACAATCTTAATTAGGCTAAACCAATCACTATTTTGCCTATATTATCTTAGTTCACCGGGGATTTCATTGTTTAATTTATTCACACCAAGCTTTTATTTTCAGAACATTCGGTATAGATTTCATAATTTGTGGTAGGCCTATCTACATTTTATAAGAATAGCTGTTAGACTATTTTATCGATTACTTCTGCGAGAAAGCAAGAAAGGGGATGGGTGTTGGGAGGCAGTCGGCCAATACTTGTGTTTGTAGATAAAGTAAAGATGTTCCTATCAGTAGCCACATTGTGGAGGCAAGGCTGGTACCATCTGATCTACGTCATAGGTTATGGCAGCTGAAATAGGGCTTGTAATGTTGTTTAACTGTGACTTTTGTTGTTTATGGTTGCCTCTGCTAGCAGGACATGAAAGCTTGGTGTCTAGGCCTATGTTCTAAACAGCCAACCTATTTAGACAAGTTGTATGTTGGATAAACCTAGGCCTACTGCAGCAAATGTAATTAATAATTGTTAAAAAAAAAATCTAACATTCATAAATAGTCGATAGTCTCCTAAAGATTAAACATTGAAATTGTGTCAACAGTGTTAACACAAGTATATGTAAAAGATAGGCTAGAATTTAAAAACGGTGTGTATAAAACGGTAATTAATTGCTATCTGGTTATTAGAGGTGGAGCAATGTCAAGAACCACTGATGAGCCTGCTCTCATCAGAATAAAAGCAGATAAGAGTCATGGCCTGCTTCATTCCAGTAGCCTATAAGACAGCAATGAGCCAGAGCATTTAAGGGTACACATATATAACAGATGTTCAGCAATATGTGTATTGAGTTTAGACATAATCACTCCAACCTTGTCTGCACTAACATTTGTGGTCAGGATGTAGCCTTTTTATTTTCTGTTGGTATGATTATGTCAATCCAGAAAGATACAAAGGTCTGCAGCAGTACAAGTCTGATTTAGACACCAAACAATTAGAATTCATCCTAACTGACAGGACCCACCCCTGCTCTGCAAATAGAGGTTTAGATTTTGTGTTGTGGACATTTGTTTTACATATTACAGAAGTAGTCTAAAAACAGAAATAAAAATAATGTAATAAAATGTAATACAAATATATTATATATATACTGTATATGTCATCAGATACCCAGCTGGAATAGTAATCTGGCCACAGGAGAAGATGCTACTGATGTTAAGACACAAAAAGCGTGGCTGACATCAAGACATCTTACCAGCGGCTATATAAAATAGGACGGTCTGAAGGACAGCACAGAGGCTCTGATCATGGCAGCTCTAGAACAGGCCCTAAGCACCAGAGCCATATAGAGCCATATAATCTTCACAGCAGACAGGACCCAAGCTGCAGGCTGGGCAAAGATGCCCCTGATATGGTCCAGCACATATAGCAGGGTGTAAGATGCAAGCTGGTGAGCTTGTGATAGACGTGGCAATCCCAGCTGACATCAGGAAGAAGCATTACGGCACTAGGGCTGAGCGAACAACTGCAACAGATGTGGAGGTGAAGTCCAAAGTGGTCCCAGTGGTAATAGGAGCCCTAGGGGCAAACCTTCATCAGCATCAGGTCCATAAGCCATCCTCTGTCATGATAAAGGGATATGTCAGTTTCCATGGCATGGGTAACTTACACATCTGTGATTGCACATATGAATGGAAAAATAGTATATACATTTTGGAGCAACATACATGCTGCTGTCCAGATGAGGTCTTTTCCAGAGACATGTCTGCATTTTCCAGTAGTACAATGCAAATAGCATTGACTGCAATATGCAGTAGGTGCTAAAGAGTAGGGGGTGTTATGTTTTACAGTGAACTCATTTAATCAGTCATCAGTTTTGAAATCAGTGTATTTTTTTCACCAAACAAAGTCACACAAGGTAAAGCTTCATATAATGTGTTGTCTCCAATATAGTACAGGTTGAATGGTATTTACAAATAACTTTGTTTAGTTTTTAATGAGCATTTTCCATACTTTCCCAATTATTTAAGAAATGGGGTTTGTACATCATGTTGTAGATGACTGTGTAAACTTTGCTCTTCCTCCTCCACATTCTGGTTCAAACATGTATGGCTTAATTACTCCAGTGTTAAAACTTGACATTTTATAAACACAGTCAAAGGTGGCAACAGGTAAGCTCCAATTACAGCTGGCCAGCAGAGCCTTGAGCCAAGATAGAGGAGTGGTCACTTTTGCCTATTCATAAATCATAAATCACCACATACTTAATGAGGCATAGGTGTAGAGTCAGAACCAAGCTAATAAGGTCATATACGGATTGTTTTCATGAAACCTCAAACTATGTAATTTTTTGTAACAGATACTTGTTTTTATTAGGAACTTTATGAGGAAATGGCCCACACTGCCTGCACAGACAGACAGACAGACAGACATACATGCATACTACTTTATCACTCATGCACAAGTACATAGGCATACAAATATGCAGCCTGCTTTCATTTCATTGTTTCCATGAGTTGACCCTATACAGTATAGCTGCTGTGCTTCTCACTAATATTATTTTAATATTAATAAACGTTAGTATCATTAAACACTTAATTAAGTTAGCCTACTAATGTTACAGCACCTGTACCAAAGTATCTGCCTGTAATAGAGGTGTCAGCCACCTGCTAAAATGTTTGTTATATGTATTCTCAATGTCTTTTTCACCTGACAGCTCCATTTATGTTGCTCCAATGCCTGATTATTGTGGTTAAGTCTATGTAGTTGGTGATGAGGGGAGGAATAGATCAAAGGTTGCTGGAGTGAAATGCGCAGATCCAAGTGTGAAGCAGATATTTGACACCATGGCTGCAGGGTGAATGTTTCTAAACGGAGGACAGCGCTGCCCAGCTGCAGACAGGTGTACAATCTAAGGTTTCACAGTGCATAATGAAAAGCAATCAATAAAGTTCATAATCTAACCCATCTGTTGCAATGCTCCGGCTCTAAGCATCAATTAAAAACACACGTGTATCTACAGAACGTTCTAAAAAATACCTGATCTATCTTATCTTTAGAACTCAAAATAACACAAACGCAGCAGACCGAGGCAAATACCTAGGCCTATAACATGGCGATATGTAGATATATATATATGGAATATGCCTACATACTAGAATTGTTCTACTTGTAACAACTTAAATAATTGCGTTGCTTTGCCGAATTAATATTATAAAATTCTTAATAATACTTAATTGAAGCCAAATGCCTGCTATCGCATGTACCCGCCACTAGGCGGGGATGTTCTCCATGAGTGCTCGATCGGTCCTGTCATCCGTTAGCGTGGGCGGAGTAGGGAGTGAAATGTGAATACTGTAGGCCTACAACTCCACTTTATAGAACCGCTGCCGCAACTCGCTGCCGGAACTCGCTGCCGGTTACACCGAAACGGCGTGAGTCACATGTTGAAACGGCCTAATTATCCTTTCCGTGTTTTTAAATTGGCTACGATACTTCACTGACATATTTGGGCTATCAATTGGTTTCCTGATGATGGGATGCGAGCGCCGTCCAGACCAACGCCGTCTCAAAGGTTGAGGTGTTGCTTGGATATGTTATGAAGTGACCGGATTCATATATCGCCGTGTTCATTTTGCAGTCGGTGCATTGCCTCTCTGAACGACTGAGGCGTAGCCCACATCCAGTCAAAGGTAAGAAACAGCTATATAGTGGGCTGGATCAAGCAACGCCATGTTATTATCTCGTTACCTATTAGCCACACGTGAAAATGTAGACTACGGTAGGCTATTTCTCTCTACACGGTAGACTTCTCCTGTCTGGGTATCCAATTCACCTACCAGGCTTGGTAGCCTATGCTTATCCGGCCCAGCTGTCAGTCACTGCGATGCACGCAACATGGCACGGATCGACACACTAGCGCGATCCTCCGTTTATGGGTGCGGTTTGCCTTGTGAATGTTGAGGGTGACAAAATGTGAACGGAACAGATGTTGAGAATTAGATGCTGCCGATAATGTGCCGTTCAAGCTATGCACATGTAGGCAATATTATATAATAATGTCGCAGCCTATAGAAATGTCAGTAGCCACATCGAATTCCACAAAGTGAAGGGAACAGGTAGACCTACTGTATGTAGGTCGATGGGGGGGGGGGGGGGGGGGGGGGGGGGGGGGGGGGGGGGGGGGGGGGGGGGGGGGGGGGGGGGGGGGGGGGG
>JAODUE010022244.1:0-23578 GCA_027564755.1 Amblyopsis hoosieri | reverse complement strand
TGCATAAAACCTTACAAATGAAAGGGAATGTTTTTGCAAGGAAAATTTATGAAAAAAGGGCCTAGTTTAGAAGAGGTAACATAATTCTATATTTTTCGAGCTATTAAACTAAAAACTAAAAAATAAGAAAAAAGGTGTCTGGTGTTTGATAAAACACTTTTTAAACACAGAAATTGCCCCCGCCCCACGCTGACAGCAAACACACCAGGTTGTTTGCGGTCCACACAACTTCAGATAAAACACAATAACCAAGCGCTCGCACACACACACACAACTGTGATCATCAGCACACAGGGATTATTTTGAGAAGCGCTATGTTGCAATTAGCATGATCCAACTTGTCAGAGGCCTGGGCGTAATCCTGCCCATTAATCAGCACTCACATCTTCTGGAAGAGAACTTTGTACTGCTCGTCACCGCGGCCCCCCTCCACCTCGTGATCCAGCTTGGTGATGATCTCGTTCTCAAACTGCAATTAGACAGAGCAGCCGTAAATAATCAGGGGAGCGAATTTTTCAATTCATTAATCCCCCCCCTCCGTCTCCCAGTATACTCACACACACTAGCTCACGCAAGCAAGCAAGCACGCACGCACACACACTTTCAAGTTCTCCTGCTAGAGGAGACAGCCTCTTCCGTGAGCCTATATATTTTCATCTTAAATGCACGTAATGCATGCACGCATGCACACACACACGAACGCACACACGCACGCACACTTGTAAGTGCTCCCGCTAGAGAAGAGGTTCAGCTCCAGCCTCTTCCGTGAGCCTATATACCTTCTCCCTAATCTGGACTGTTACTGGTCGGTGGAACAGGGATGGCAGAGCCGTGGTTTGGAAGCGGGACGAGGGCCCTCGCAATTCCCTCTCCTGGCTCACAGTCGCTCGCCAACACGTTGATCTGACAGTGACGCATGGATCTCATATCTCTCTGGGATATGCATACGGCAGCACAGTAAAAAATACATTTTATTGCGTGGAAACAACTCAATTCACACCGGCGTGTCGACACGTGTGTGTGTGTGTGTGTGTGTCAGGCGGTGAGAAATACGCAAACGTCGCTCTCGGCTAAGCCGGCGGTGGGGGTGAAGGAGGTGGCGGTGAAGAGAGCAGGGCTGTAAAGGAGTCAGGGCCAAAGTGAAGCCCGATCGTTTCTCCGCCATTTGCAGAGAGCCAGGGCGGCGCTCGCCCTCCGATGAGCCAGGCGCCGACTGGCACACGGACTTAATTACCAGCCTGCTCCCCGCCACCCCCCACCCCCAACAAATCCATGAGTTCTACCCCGGAGAGACTATTATATTGGCAGGAATGATCGGGAGGAGAGAGAGGCATTGGCTAAGCTGCGGCGGGCGTCGCTGGAACACAGCCAGCCAGCCAGCCAGACAGCCAGACAGACAGCCAGTGACGCCACTGGAAGCCAATATGAAGACAAGGCCGACAGCTCCTGCTTTAGAGACAACGAAAAACAACTCGCTGAACAAACAAGCTCGGCTCACCATGGCCCCCGTAAACACACAGACAGAGCAGTGGCTTAGACAGCAGCGGCAAAAAAAAATGAACAACAACAGCTGTGGCCAATTGGATTTCCTCGTACAAAAAGAGGCTCAATTTTGTACTGTAACAAGGCATAACATTAAGTCCCACTTACCCTAACAGCTGATAAGTGGAGCACAACAAAATGTGAATTTGCAGAATTAAGTCTAGGCTCGTGGCTATAACACTTCCTTCCAGAGAGGCTACCCTTTCCTGTGAACCCATACTCCTTTTTCTCTCTTCTCCTCCTCTGTTATGCACTCACACAGTAAAATATCGGACTTCTAAGGTAATGGTGTGTACAGTACAGTATGCCACAGTGATATGTGATGTCAGCAACACAGGCCGATTACAACGCTTACACTATATATTTAGCACTGGGTCCTCTCACTGTGTCAGAAATAATTGTAATTGTAAATATGCTGTATTTCCCTGCCACGGTCACATCTACACGGCTATATTACCAGATCAATCAGATTCACAATTGCAAAACACGGCTATCGTGACCAGGAGGAAAAGCCCAGTTGTTATTGTGTTACCTCAATCATCAATGCATAACAAAACAAAATTAGCTTATAGTGCACAGTATAGGAAGCTATAAGAAATGCAGATAACCTTAATAACAGAGACAGACAAACTTAGTTGGCTTTAAATGTGTCATGTGGTTTTTGCCTCTGCAACGTCGCTTTAGGAGACCAGCGGAAGTTCCAGTGTCTAATAATTCCAGTGATGTGAAAGTGAATACAGGTCATGACCAATTATTTCACCCCATAGTAACACATTTTTCACAAGCCTACATATCTTTGTTAACGTTCTTTTTAAGAGACAAATCAGGAGTTGAAATGAAACGTCTCAGCAACACACACTCATAGACTCAATTTATTATGTCCCGATACCATGCAATGCACAATTCAATCGTGTTGCTCTATAGATGTTAGTTAGAAGTTAGCTATAGATGTACATGAACACACAAAAAAACTTTAAAGTCCACTTTTAGTGCTGATTGCTAGTTGCTGCAGACCTACCCGCTGGAAGCTGCACGTGTAGTGATACTCGCACTGCATCATGTCGAAGAAAATGGGGACGGTGGCCTTGCGAAGCTCGATCTCAGGGATGAGAGTCATCTCCAGGATAGGACCCACCATCTCAGGGATGAATTTAATCTTGTGGGGACCTGGAGTGAGAAATGAGGCAGACTTAATAACGCAGCAGCTACCATGACACCCAATGTAACAGACTTCTAAACGGACATCACTGCTGAAATGTTAGCCGGCCCTGGCAGGACATTTTCAAATCGGTGTGCCCCGGGCATAAAAAGTGGAGTTGCTACACAAGAAACACTCCTCATAATCTGTCTGCCTATGTCGGTCACATCATCTGCCATCAGCATTTTATTTGACATTTATCAGGTGGGCAACTTCTGAGCAAAACGCCTCAGGTGCTACATAGTAGTGAGCTAATTATAAAGTCTGGTGAATGAATCAGTCTAATCTAATGGAAGGAACTCTGATTAAAAGGAACCACGCAGGCAGAGGTTGAGTCAGAGGAAGAATTTAAGGGATGCACATATGGGCACTGTCCTCCAACCCCAAAACACACACACAAGCAAACACACACACACACACACACACACACACACACACGCACGCACGCACACAAACACCTTAATGTTTTCAGATACTTCACTTCTGAGCTCTGTTCTGTAGAAAGCCAATTAGCACCTACTGTACTGTAATTCCCTTGTAGTTGGCTGTTGTGGGCATGTTTGTATTGAAAGGACATTCAGCAGATGGGTGAAAACGGAGAAAATAACACCCTTTTCAGCCAGAAAAGAATCAATGTTTAGTACATGTCTATCTAAACTGAAGCTGTCTGAAGAAAGATGACAAACAGAAGACTGGAAAATCACCTAGATTATACCACATATCCCTGATTTCAAAGCCGATCTGTCTTCGCATGTCCTGGTACCTGAAACACAAACACAATAACTGAATACATCCAAAAAAGGAAACCTGATGTATTTATCCCAGCAACATGCATCGTATGTACTAGTTATGTACCAACATACATGTGATATGAATGCGGTGCAAATATAACTCCAAAAGCAGGGCTTGGGATTGGTCAATTACACGTGGCTCATGGACTCATGTCCGCAGAACAGTGCATCAAGGCACCACACATAACACGTTGTTCCCCAGCCACACAAGGCACAGATTGTGAAATGGATAATTGGGAGAGGGATAGAGCTAGAGAGAGGAGAGAATCAGTGATTAAAGAGTGATGGAGGCCAAGTAGAAAGAGAAAATAAGGCCAACTTGTAGATACGCCATTACTCTAGTTTAGTTAATTCTTTATAAACAGACGGGATATCTGACAGAGAGAGGGCTGAGAGTCTTATGAGAGCGGGGCTGAAAAACATCCCTGAAAATAAGAAGCTCTCTCTTGAAGAGCGCGTGCGGTCAAAATAAAACATTCAGAACGACAGGCGCCAGCACAATGACTGAAGCTCGTCGGCGCGGGTGGTGTCCGAGCGTGACGCTTCTCCCTCCATCACCTCATTAGAACCCACTCCCAGCCGCACCTCGCGCACCATGACATTTTGGCGCGACCCGAAACGCAATCAATTGTTTTGCCGATATTTCCCAAAGACGTGCTAATACACAGCGACAGGACCGCGAGGAACGGTGGAGAATGCTTAACAAAATGGAACTGTGTCACCTCTGTGTCCCCTTGCCAGGTCAACTCATTTACTTTACTACCCCCCCCCCCCTTTAGACTGCAGTATTAGCAGTAGCTGAGTTACGTTGCTCAATAGTCCACTTCTAACTGAATGTTAGAAAGATGTTGATTCGTTTTCCAGCATTTCCCAAATTAAATCTTGATAGCACTTGACGTATATATTGCTTGGAATTGTCTTCTGGAAATTAAGTTTCACCAAGCCAAATTTTACATACAAAACACCAAGCAGAAAACGTATTTATTTGCAGTAAATAACCAAGGGTGCTGGGTCCTTGATCAATAACTTTAGCTTCAGCCTCGAAATGGAAAAAGCTTCCAAAATCAAACACATTTATCTACTTTACGTTTAAAAAAACAGAAGAGGGTCGCTTAAGAAAAGGTCTCCCTTCCATTACAAACCATTACAGATACAATACTGTAAACGGTAAAATTATTATATTAGAAAGATTCTTAGTAAGATTGTCTTTTTTCATCTCTATTACTCCATGAATTAACATTTAAAAACATGTTGTCTACTTATGAGGCATGCGTGTTTGTGTCACGAGTGTGTGTGTGTGTGTGTGTGTGTGTCTGACTCAGTGCGTCTGTGTATGTGGGTGTGTTTGTGTGTGGTGTTGGCATGTCGTCTTTGTGCACATGTCAATGTGTCAATGTGAGTGTGTGTGCGTATGTGTGTTTTGGCATGTGTGTGTACACTTATTACTTGCATATTCTGTATGTGTGCACTTGACAACGTGTCAGTATGTGTGCCTTGGTTTCGATGCGACCGCGTGTGTGTGCGCGCGTGCGTGTTTGTGTGTGTGTTGGCAAATCGTGTGTGTGTGTGTTGGCAAATTGTGTGTGTGCACTTGACAACGTGTCAGGATGTGTATGCGCGCACGCCTGCCTTGGTCTCGAAGCAACCGTGTGTGCGTGGGTGTGTGCGCGTTTGTATGTGATGGCAAGTCATGGGTGTGCACGTGTGCCTTGGTCTCGAAGCAACCGTATGTGCGTGCGCGTGCAGGCGCGTTTGTGTTGGCAAGTCGTGTGTGTGCATTTGACAACGTGTCAGTGTGTGTGCGCGCGCGTTGATGTGACCGCGTTCGTGTGTGTGTGTGTGTGTGTGTGCACCGTTTGGGGGAGCGAGGTGTCTTCATCAAGAGCGGAGACAGGTACAGTAGCGGTGTGGCGGGGGGGTTGGCTGGTCGTGACTGTCAGCTGTCAGGGCCTACAACACACCTGTCAGCCCAGGGAAGGAAGGCTCTGGGACAGGCTGACTAACAATAGACTGGCTGCTAAACGAGCGGCTTGTTTGGTGGTTGAACGGGCGACGCACCGACGCCATGGCGACTGGACGGGAGTCAGAGGGGAGGGGGGTGAGCGGGCAGGGAAATGCTTGGAGTGCAGAGAGCGATAGAGAGAGAGAGAGAGATAAGAGAGAGAAAGAGAGATTGATAGAGTCAGAGAGAGAGAGTAAGAGAGAATGAGCGAGAGAGAGAAAAAGAGCGAGAGAGAGAGAGAAAGAGAGAGTTTGAAAGAAGCTATAGTTAACAGACAAGAAGGGAGAGTAAGAGGAGGGGCAAAGAGAGGGGGATCATAACAGAGAAATATCAATACAGCACACGGCATGCTCATCATTTGCAGCAACCCAATGTATTATTTAAAGTGTAGCTGCCCCCTAAAATGTGTTTTTTTGGGGGGTTTGAGCTGTAAACCAAGAAATAGGATTGATCTGTGATGAGACACACAACAATTTCAGTTTTTATACAAATCTGCATTTTATGGGCTACACGTCATATCCTCGTAATCCGTTAAAAATCACTTTGGCTGGTTTTCAACGGCACACTCCGTCTGCTCATACCTCATCAAATTAAAATGTTAATGGGGAGTTTCCCTTTCAGCCCCCTCCCCTCACTCAGCTCCTTTACGTGTTTTTCAATGTTGTAGTGAGTGGAGTCAGGCTCAGAGCCTCAGAGGTTCAGTTCAACTTTAAAGCCACAATTACAGCATAATATTTCACGTGTTAGTCAATGTCTCTTATCCTGCTATCAGAAGATGATGGTGTCCTACTTCAGTAACCCTGGAGCACTTTGTCCCTTCAAGTTTTCTACAACTTTTTTCTTAAATCAATTATGACAGTCAGTTACACAAGTTTTCCTTGCCCCTAAAAAACTTTGGCTTTTTCCACACATGCGGTGATGGGCAATTCCTCCGTCCTGGCAGATTGAGGTTGAGGACAGCACTCCGCTTAACACATCGCTCTGGGACACAATTTTGAGGCAGAGGCGTGGAGTACATTTGGGGCCACCCCGATGTCCTCTCTCAAATCTGCGCTGTCGGGAAAGGCACACTAACTCGTGGTGGCAGGCGGGATTGGCGGCTCGCGCGTAGGCGGAAACACGTTTAAACAGAGAGAGTGTGGGAGGAGCCTACGCCCCGGTTGTTTTTGCACACGGGAAAGGATTGGGTGTTCCTCGCAGAACAGAGAGAATGATCTAGCGCGCCCTGAGCAAGAGCGGAGATGGATGGATATTAGGGACGGTTTATTGTCTTCACTATGTGTGAGATGTACCTAATGAAGACCTCGAAATAAAGCACCTGCCGGTGCCAACAAGATGTTTCACTGTCAAGCCGAGGCTTGAGCGATAGAAGATTTAGTGACACAGTCTTGGCACTCGCTCTCCAAATGAAGATGAGAGTTGGTATGCTCTTGCTCTGCACAGGAAGCGTTAATAACACATTTGGCTCCTTAACCAGGCGATATTGACTTATGATGAATACTAATGGAAATGAATGGCTATTTGTGAATACAGGCAGAGTGGTGAAAGGGAAATTAAACATCTCTGAAACTGAAACAGAGGGAATCTTAATGGAGTCATTAGTTCATTATTGGAGCAGGTTCTCTTTACAGCAATAGTGGATTGTCAAATTATGAATTTTTAAATCACTGGTGTAAACCACAAAGTAACGCCAGTGATTTAAATATTCATAAAGTGTGACAATATTTAAACATTTCACAGTTTGGCAGTGAAATATCAAAATATTTAGAGAGACATGATACCATTCAATCTATTTGAGTGTGTAAAACAAGGAAATAAAATCTTAGGACAAATAAGAAAATATATTAACACAGCATTGGACTATTTCTGTGTTGAAATAAATCAAAGCCATGCATTTGAATTCCAAGAGGAAATCTCCGTGTTTGCATTACACTGTATACATGGAGAATGCAATACATGCTGTCCCAAAAAACAGCCTCCAGTAAAGCCACCTGACATTCACTATCTAAGTGTCTGTCCATGTTGGGAATTAAGAAAACATCAATGCTGTTAGGCTAACATTCTGCACATGTCTGACGGGTACATTACCGGGACGACCCTGTACTCACTTCTGAAATATCTTGGCCCGTTTGTCACTTGAGAAATTTTCCAGCTGCAATGATTCCTGGTTAAGATAGGCCACAGCCAGGTGAAAGTAATTGTTCCACAGCTGAAGGAAAGAGCGGGGAAAAAAAGTGAGTAAAAGACAAACTGAAATCTAGAGAGGTTTAAGAATAAGTACGATTTGAATCAAAACAAAAACCACGGGAAGCAGAAATGATCATGGTACATTGTGACCTCATGAACCCATTTGAAAGGTCAAACGTGCTAATGGAAACATGAAAATATTAGCATCTTCTATTATATAATTTACATTATACACATATTTCAATGTTCTTGGCCAAGTCAGACAAAATACATTAGAGTAACGTTGGTAAATAACAATCACATCCCATTGGTATACAAGTTCTGAAAATATGCATTGGCAAAATACACACATATACAGTACACACACTATTAATGCTTGTCTAGTCAAAAGATCTGTATGATTTTAGACAGTAACTGAATAACTAAAAAGAGTAATTCCATCCAGTATAGCTTCAATTGAAAGGAAACACATACCATAACTTTAACAAATCCTTCCTTCTAGGGCCTTACAAGTTGGTGGAAATAATAAAAACATTGCAGTATAATTGTTATCTATATTAGCATTCTTTCATATGTGACATATTTTAAAAGTAAGCAGAAGGAGCTGTGATATTCCAGAGAGCAGATTAAAATATTTAGGAATGCAAATGAGATAGCCAGCCATTACGGAGTAATTTATGTTCCCACTCAACAATTTTTATGCTAATCCTTTTTACAAATCCTTTTTCCTTAGCCAGAAGAACTGGCTCACTCGGCAGTTGTAAAATAACAGCAACACTGTCTGCAACAATGTAACACTGCAGGGGATACAGCAGGCTGGCTGGCTGGGAAATGCTACCTGTTCACACTTCTACCCATTACCTTAACTAGCGTTTGGCACGCTCTATAGTTTAACTCAGAAGGACCTAGTTCTCTGATTGGACTGCCACTCAAACGTTCTACCTTGTAAATCTGTGCAACCTGGACAGATAACTCACAAAAAAGTATTTTGGTGGGAGGAATGGGATTTTTGGGCATGACTTTCATCACACATACCTGCAGCTCAAAGTTAGTTTGATCCAGGAATTTCTTGTTCAACACTACTGCATACTGATTGATGGCTCTGAGGAACACTCTGGAAAGATAAGATAAGAGATGTGTTTAATCTTATGGATGAAATGAGACAATTCTTCACAATTTAGTATTTACCTACTATTGCTTGGTTAAGAATTGCGAGCATTAAAAGGTCCACTCATCGATTATGTTCTAGCACCCCGAGGAACACAAAATGTCCCCACCTCAATTCAAGGTCCATGATTTAAAAACAAAACTATATGCAAGTGTGCATGTTGCTGTAGAGGCAGGGAAGCGGGGAGTAGAGAGGAACGCAAGCCAGGTTAGGGAGGGCATGTCAAAGTCAGCAAAGTTGATATGTTCACAGAAATTAAGACCTCTCAAGCAACTTGGGCTGTTTGATGGCAGAATATTCAGACATCACTCCTCATATGATTAGCATCCTGCGACAGATCACAAGCTTAATGAGCGGAAGATAAACTACTTCAGCATGAATGCAGAAAACCTGCAGTGTTGAAGCGCAAAACAGAAAGGACTCATGCTAATTGGGGAAAAAATGTCATCCACTTTTACAGTCAATAAACACTGGTATTTTTAACCTTGTAATTGTGTAATCCCTCTCACAGCAGGCATATTTGTAACCAGTATTTTTTTTTTAATTATACATTTAGTTTTACATATTGCTGACAAAAATTTAAATGGTCACAGATTCCTCTCTGATAGTGACATGTTCACAAAAGTAGTGCTAAATTACCAATATCCTACTTATGGTTACAAAAATGGTGTATGTTTAGTAAAAACATTGTCAGACTTTGTATAGGAATGAATGTTAGTTTAATACATCAAATGGCATGAATCTGTAACAGTGAGAGTCATTATTGTACAGACAAACACATAGCTATTTCCGTAAATATCATATACTCTAGAGGCAGAAAACAAAATCTAAACACCGTATGCTTAAAAACGTACTGCAAGAGATGCTGTGCATTATCTAATAAGCCACTTTGCTTTTATCCAAATCCTAGCTGCACTGGTTTCTTGTTGTGCCTGATGTTCTAAATCTCAGTCACTCATTCAGCAGTCAGTGAACAAAGCTCGCAGCATTCGCCACACAGCTGCTGGAAAATAAACAAACTCAGACACAACTGACAGCCCGAGGCAGTATATCAAGACACATCTGAATACACGTTGAAAAATGGCAAGGTGAAGCAAGGACAAGCGCTCTGCCCGCTCATGCGCAGGTAATACAGTGGAATGTACATCGTAAGTCTGTATAGTCTCTATAATTGAACCTGACACTCTTCCCAGAAATAGGCCCAAATTAAGACCCTGTGTCTAGGTTTCACTGTAGCCATTTCCAGCACGCCCACACATGTAAAATGGTCAATGTGGACGGCATTTATATACTGTAGGGTAGCGCTTTTCCAAACTACCGGCCACTCAGATGATTACATGACTGCCTGAGTGACCCATTCACACACACATTCACACACCAATAGTGGTGTCAGCCCCGCAAGCTGACCACCTGACCACCGGGAGGGAGCAGGACACTTCAAGGCTTGGCCAGGAGGCAACGGAATTTCAACCAGCAACTTTCCCTACCCACTGTAAAATGGACAGCATTTATATAGCACTTTTCCAACAGTCCGGCCACTCAAAGCACTGTACAGTATAGCCTCACATTCACCCATTCACACACACATTCATACCACCTGATTACATGGGAGCAGATAGAGTTAGGGGTCTTGCTCAGGGACACCTCGACACTTGGTGAGGAGTCGGCGGGGTTTGAACCACTGACTTCTGGATCACCTGTCGCCCTGCGCTTCACCCACTGTGCCACCGGCGCCCACATTTAATGGGAAGTCTCTCATTTATTTATTCAAGTATTCCGAGTAGGCCTCCTCCAGCCCACCTTCCTTCCCTTCCAGTAGAGCGGAGCCAGGGCTCAGGTGTAGGGGCTTGGGGGATTCCCAGCCTGCCCTGGCTAACCAACCTTCAGCAGGAATAGCCATCAGTCGGGCGCCGAGGGGTCCGCTACATTTTAACGGCGCGCAATATTCATGTCCAACATTTATCTCCCCTCGCTACCTGAGGCCCGGCACGCGTTAACATACTAAGGATCACCTTAGTCATTATCTGGGAAAGGTTACCCGCCGCCTCGGCACCTCCTGGGCCATTAGAAGGCCATTACTCTGGCTCTCTCTGGCCGAGGAGTGGGAGATTCTCTAGCGACCCCTCCCCCGACCCCCTCCTCCCCCAGGCACTCAGTCAGCCTATTACCAACAGGCTAACCAACACCCCCCCCCCCTCCCCCCTCCAGCCCCTCGCATCTCAGTCAATTTTCTGCAGCTGTGAGCATGCCAATATAGTTGATACGCTTAACGCCATGGCTAATGGTGAAATGTGTTTCCATACACTGCACCTGTCTGTTGAGAAATACCACCGCTCCCGCACGCATTGTCCATCGTCTGCCTACCTGGGCGGCCACGGGCCTCCCCCCCTCAGCCGCGCACATCTGATTGGGGTAAAAAAGAGCACCCCCCCCCCCCCCCGCCATCGAGTGATTCACCTTCGGGTGGGAGAGGATGGTTTCGGCTGGACACAAACACCAACACCACACAGGTAGTCAACAAGGCTTTTACAGGTACCACTGCAGGGAATACGGGCAAATCAATACCATTCACCGCTCCACACTGAACATGAGGGGTGAAATACAGGCGAAATGCCATTCCTACGTAAAAATTCCTTTCCAATGCTGGCAGTCCCCTCCCCCTCTCATGCCACTTTAAAATGGCTGTTACGACTGATCCATACGGTATGTCTGAGCCGTAGCAGAGCAGAACAGACGCTACACAGGGCGCTGTGTGTACTGACCTGAGATTCCTCTCATGAAGAGCTGTATTAACGCTCAACATGCAATGCCACGTTGCGCCGGATGTCATTCATGTCAATGAAGACCGTCTCGACGGACTGGAGTCGGAAGGCCCCCCCTAGCGGCTGAAGTCTCCGTTAGGAAACGGCTCCGTCATACTTTGACATTTTTCATACTGCTCCGTTCACATAACCGGAAGTTAGCAAGTCGCAGCAAGAACATCGAAACATGTGGTGGTAAATCACCCATTCCTACATAAATGTTTCATTTCAGCAGAACATGGCAACGTGAGTACTATTTTACACTATTGTACCGTTTAAAAATAGGCCTACTAAAATGTTTACTGTGAATTATTAAATGTGTAGCTACAATCCATAACCAAGCATTGTTTCAGATACCTGATCATGATAACAATCAGCAGTTTTATCAAAGTGCTTACACAGAGAGGCCACGAGACCTACATCTTCGTGCGTTGCTGCAATGACTACTTCGCCGCCTCAAGTAGCGGAACGAGAGTGATTTGCGACGTATGACGTACGTTGCCATGTGAACAAGGCGTTAGTGCAGTCTCATGTTGCAGACCACAGTGGTCTCTGCACAGCAGTGTGCATGTACTGCACTCAGACACATAATGGGCTTTAGCCAACATGCAGGAGTGGTGCCTCTATGAGCTCAGCCATTAGAGGTGCAGCATAGTATTGCTACTGCAAGCTAATTGTAAGCTAATACACTTTTTGTCAAGTTCACCAAATATCTCCTCGCATTTCGCTATGTTACTGTTCTCTGTGCGTGTTGATACAATGATCTGTTTCTTCTACACAGTCCTGGCTCCGTAAATGGGGACATAAATAATGCTCCAAACATCGCTCAGAACAACAAAGCCCCTTTGCTTCACAATGTGTTTCGATGTGTGGGGCAGCGCTGCAGAGGGATATTTTTTTAGGAAGCATTCTTGAGAGTGACTAACCCTGCCTTTATTTAGAGTGAAGACCTTAACCAGCGAGTGATGAAAATAGTATATGGCCTCCCTCTTTGTCAGAGAAGGCCCTGAATAATACTCTGATAACAGCAAGAAAAATAAAAAAATAGATTTTGGGATGTTAGGATAATTCCTTGATTTAATGAATTGGGATGCTTTCTCAAACCCACAACCATTCACTAGGAATAATATGAGAACTCTAAATGTGATTGTGTTATTACCTTGTATTATGCTATTAATACTGTTTGAACAGTGTTTCAATGGCGAATAAATATTATGCATGTTTATAGATTCATTGCTATCTTAATGTAGTGCAAATGCCAGAGGTTTCATGGTTGGCTGGTTTGCTGCATTATCTAAGCATTATGATGCACCGGGAAAAGTGCTCAGCCACATAGGGAATATTAAAACAAAGTCACACTTTATACAGGTTCATTAGGTAGGTTCATTACAACAAGCAATAGTTAATTACTGGGTGATTAACAAAACTGCTA
This sequence comes from Amblyopsis hoosieri, assembly GCA_027564755.1. Lineage (NCBI taxonomy): Eukaryota > Metazoa > Chordata > Actinopteri > Percopsiformes > Amblyopsidae > Amblyopsis > Amblyopsis hoosieri. The sequence continues at coordinate 10,457 of JAODUE010022244.1, read as the reverse complement.
ACATAATCAAATGGATGCCAAACAAGTGTAGTGATTGCTTTCTAGGTCCTATTACGCCATATTTCTGGGAAGGCTTTTAAAAGTAGGAAAACCTCAAATATAATTATATATGTATATATTACACGCACACCCATGCCCACACACACACACACACACACAGGTTGTTTTACAATGCAGTTTTATCCAAAGTTCAGCAAGAAAATCAAGGTTGTTTTAACCATTTCCAGAAACATCGCTTGTGTTGGCTGGTTCTTTCTTATGACACTAAAAACCCCACGTCTCCTTAATTAGGCAGTGCTATAACCTCGCTTTGTGTAACTTTAAGCCACTGAGATGCGTTTGAACAGACTATCATTATGATAAATAATGCTCCTTAAAACTGGATGTCAGAAAATGTTTTCATTATTACAGATGCACGGATGTACTCAAACACATTTCCCCCAGCCATGAGTACAGACGATTTTCTTTTTATACACTTGCATATTTTTCTGCAGTAAACTTCACACAGCACATTGTTGAGATCCCCAAACACAGACGGGTATAACATATGCTAATGTGCCATATCAGCAGATCATACTTGCTAATTGAGTTTAGAGAGCATCCCGGATTATGATCACAACCCATTTGCATGTAAAACGATGGATAGTTGGTGCACACAATGATAAGGCAAGGTCAAACTCCTTCATCACAAGACCAGTTTATTAAAATAGATTACCTTCATTTCAGGTGTCTGATCGGATCTTCCAACAATTAATCTGTCAAACAAAAAGACGCACCGCAATGCTCATCCAGCATTTTAAACCAAACAGTTTATACGAGAAATGTTCTCACGGCTGTCACATATATGCATACAGTAAATTGTTACACAATTAAAACATTATCAATATGATTCATTGTCATGAATATGTCTCCAAATAATGCGGCAACGTAAAAAGGAATAGCTAAAGAGTATACTGTGGTTATAACAAGGTCTAGCAGTGGTTAGTGAAGGACTAAACTAACCTCAGTAGGCCTCTGCTCTACAACTGTGAAATTGGCAATTGATGATGGAAGCCGAGCAAAAGAGCACTTCGCACTGGCAGGATAAGGTATTTAGACAATGTATTGGAGACACTGAACAAACTGGGGCTGACTCTTCTTGGAATATAGTTGATAAAATACTGTATTGTAGGTACTGTACGTGGATGTTCATGGATATTGAACATCTGTACTGCATGATAAACATGATGCTTTGGCAGAGACTGCGAAGTCAGACATAAAATGCAGCGGAATCGTGCGTGAAGTCCGCCGCAGTGCTGTGATGCTCTGTTGACCGCTGATGGAGGTTCACTTTCACCAGACGACCCCCGAGGGAAAGGAGAGGCTCAGAGCAGGGGCTCAGACAGCGGTGCCGGTCTCAAAGGCACCCCAGCAAGTCACATACTTGCTGACGCAGGGCCTACAGTACAGTACATCCCCGGACCAACGGTTGGAATGGAGGTCTCTCTGCTCACTATGGCTCGGTGAAGCCCGACATTAACTTCAGAAAGATCATAGCCAATGTTCTAATTCCTCCACGGACCCTTCTCCAGAGGCTAACTTACAGGGCGAGATCACAGCTGCTGAAGCACGCAAGTCCCCAGGACAGTATAGGAACTTGTTCGGATAAACTATTACAGAAACGTACGTTTCTTAGCCAAATTATACACAGACATGCTCTTCTTTAAACTCACAGGCTCTCAGAGTTGGTGAGTTGAACAAAACACACACCAACTCTAAAGAGAATACGTAAACTCTATGAGTAATACTAAATATTTGCATGTACTGTAGGTTGATTCGAAAGGATTCCTTGTTGAGTGGACGCGAAGCAAGAACAGAAAAAGTTGAGAGAGAGAGCTGCTATCTATACCCCACGGGGCGGGTCAAGGGCGCAGTTTTGACCTCTCAGCCATTGTTTAGTTTTTTTGATTGGATTACCATGAGCACACCATCAGTACCATAAGAAATAGATTGCAGTTCCTGTGACAGGGAACATACAGTATACTCACTCTAAAGGTCTCTCTCTCTCTCTGACACACACCTGAAACACCAATCCCTGTAACGTAATTCCATCACTAATCATGCTGCTAAAACCACAATTCTCATAGGGTTTCTGTGCAATGCAGCGTTTAATGTTAAAGTAGGATTGTATATTTACAGTGTAACTTTCAAGCTCTACTGTACTATTCTATATTCTAACCTAGCTACTGCACCAAGTATGCTATGCCCTTCCATCTACTGTATGTGCAAACTCACGTGGTACATGAATCAGATACTGGTGTCGTATTCTTGTTAAAGCAGAATAACCAATCAGGTGTTTAGCATACAAGGAAGACCACATAGAGCATCACATTACTGATGAAAAACAGGACTGACAAAAGCCCTGTATCCCCCCCCCCACACACACACACACACACACCTCTTCACTGCAATATAACTGGCTGATGTAACAGTACCTGGCCATAAAGAACAATATAATTCCAAATGAGAAAGAAATCCATTAGATAATTCAGACTTTTTCATTAGCGGGTTACAATTGTGTAAAGCTACGCTGAGAACTGAATATATGAATCCACAATCTATCAATCAATTGGAGTGTGCACATGCCCACACACAGTGCTAAAAAGAATCCCGGAAAAACAATTCAATCCAATCCAAAATGAAAGGGCACATTTTAGACTGACATGCTCTTCTTTAATAAAGCTGGTCCAGAACAAGTCTGGCGGTACCAGATTTCCCCATGCGGGAACACGGTGTGCACAATATATCGATTCAGTATCATTTATCGCAATATTACGTTGCGTAATATATCATATCGAAAATGGTGCAGGTAGTGCAATATTCAGTTTATTTTGTGGAGAGATGCGTCCGTTGGCTGTTTGGCTTAGTTGTGTTTGATTCAGACAGAAAAGTTAGATGTGTGGCTGGGGACATAATAGAGATGGAAGAGGAAACAGTGGCCAGAAAGAATGCCTCCTCGGTAGCGTGGCACTACTGTTGTCGTACAGTCCAATATGACAGTTAAAAACGTGTTTTGATATGTTCTATATCTGTATATCTATTTTGCTGCATTTTTCTGCACATGGTTGTTTTTACTTATGTTTAAAAATATCGAAATTAATATCAATATTGCAATTTTCAGGATCAATATCAAATTATTTTGTTTTACCAATACCGTGCAACCCTAGGGACACGCTGACACACACAGCTTCACTGACATGGTTCCCTCTTCACCCCTGCCTTCAAGACCTGCCCTGCAGGTGCTGATTAATCAGGGGAAGCACTCTAGCCAACAGCCAACCATATTCAGAAAACGTACTAATGAGTCAGTGTGGGATTGATGGCATGGGTTACGGAGTTAAACATCAGCCACACCAGCTTTCATCTTATCTTCTGCCATGCTGGACATGCAGAGTGCCTCCGATTCATCTTCCAAACTATTCTTACACCCACTATAATTAGTGTCAAGATAAACTGGATTTAGAATTCGTCTGTGGCAATTCATGGTTTTTAGGAAGGTTTTAGCGTTACCGTCACGATATTTAACTTAAAAGTGGTCCTACTCAAGGAAAATGTTTAAGCTTTATTTCAGAAAGGTATTTGTTGGTGGATGGATCATGTGTGCATGAGCCGCATTCCAAAAAATGAATCCATTTTCAAATACATTTGATACAATGATACTGTATAATAAAAATTACATTCGGTAATACAACATGATGGTTAATTTATATTATACTGACTGGGGGGCACCAAGTTAAATTTACCCTAAAACAGTAAGGAATATATAAAATATATCTACATCTTAATTCAGGTGCTAATACAGCAAATTAACATTATTTGAAGTTGTTCTTTCAATGTCAGAATAAAATCACAATCAAATCATAGGTCTGTTAAGCTAGGTTTTTAAAGTGTTTAGCTTTAAGACTGTGTGGGAACATCATTACAATGAACAATTTGTAAACTGAGGCTCATGATTGCAATTAGTATGCAGTGATTCAGCAAATCATAGGCCATAAGGGTGACGCGCACACAGCTCCTTAAAAGTTAGCTGCCCAGAGCTGGTGAGCATATTTAGCTGACTATACAAATCAGGCAACAGCTGTTGTCTCATTAAAAAAAAGTGGTACGAGGAACTTCCTCCCAGCTACAAAACGGTGAGTAGAGTGCTTGAACAAATCCGTCATCCTGTGTATTTAAATTTGCACCCAATCAAGATTTCCGTATATAAAGTACCAGTATATGTAAATGGCACTTAGACCAAAAGCAAGTAGAATGTTCCATACAATATAAGAACCAAGGTTATGTAAGGCATATTGCCATGCTTGCATAGAAGTTGAGTGTTTAAATGTTTTGTCACGCAGGGCATCAAAACAAAATCATCCCATCTGCTCTTTTATGACGGTCAGCCGGATGAATTCACTTGGTTCTTTAATTCCAAGGTTTAAACAAAGACATAATCCTCTGGGTGATAAGAGATAAACCTAAAAGAGGCCGACATTGTTGGACACCCAAAATAAATGGTAAATGGACTGCATTTATATAGCGCTTTTCTAACCTTCCGGCCACTCAAAGCCCTGTACAGTATTGCCTCACACTCACCCATTCATACACCGATGGCAATTTAAATAATAATTTAAATAAACCCTCAAGATCCCCAGAGTACGTTTCACACAAGCCTTGGCATGTTTGTACAGCAGGCTCTGAAATATCAGTTGTTGCAGACTCCTCGTGAGAAATATATGATCACAGCCTTGGACAGATCAGTGTCAGGGGAAACATTGATCACGTTCTCAGTCAAGCATGACCTTAGCAAACAAACATTACTCACACTTTACACTCGTCGTCATTTCGGGAAGCGCGCATCCTTAGCTGAAAGCCGTCTCTGGGTAAATGACGGTCAACGGTTAAGCTGGCCTGACGCTGCCGTGTCCCTGGGGCAATTAGAGCTGGGAAATCAGTTTACTGGCAGGGAGACGTAAGAAGTGAGGGGTGGAGAATAGGAAGTGAGTGGGAGCTAAAGAGCTCGGCTGCTACTGCAAATGCCCATCTCATTAGTGGAGCCATCACAATGTGGAGACACTGCGGTGTGAAAGACCCCTCAGCTGCTCCCTGTGGGCGGCTGTCTATACGTTGACTGTCCGGTGTGGACGCTTAAAGAAAGGACCTGGATATATTCACGGAAGAGCTTTATGAGTCATGTGGCTTTATAACCCTATACTTTATTAGTGACATTGCTGTTTTTTCTTTGGGCGTTGTTTAAAAAAAAGTTCCCATCCAAATTTAGATCTGTAATTGCCCTTGGAACCAGCAGTGAGACGGACCTCAGCGCTACATTTGCTTGCAGTGCTTTTATACAAGTAATCCTATGTAAGAATAGCATTCTTAGGCTTGTACTCTTCGCTACCATGTCACACACCTTTTCTGTGGAAAACAAAACAAACAAACTCAATAAGGCTAGATGGAAATTTGTGGTTCTGGGATCATTTAAAGAAAAGATTAAGGGACTGATTGATGGGGTCAGTGAAAGCTACAAAACACGACTGATGATTAGAAAACCCAACAATGCTTGCATTTGTCTCACAAATACTTTTTTTAAACTAGTTTTGTTTTACTTTTTTTAAATGTATTTCATCAAGTGAATATGATTCCTTGACTCAGTAACCACCTTGCTGGGATCGGTACAATCTACTGTTTTCTGTACAGTACAAAGACCCTGCAAGGGTTGTCAAGGTGGTCTGGTGGCGCCCTACATGGCTGACACCACCATCGAAAGAATGTAAGGCCATAGTGTAAAGTAACATGGGAAGCCATCCATCAATACTATTTGTAAGGGGCAGGCGCTTAAAAAAAAAATACTTGTCAGTTGATTGGATGAACCATCTGGCCGCTGTCGGCAAACGTAAACCATGGCCATATAGCTATAAACACAATGCTGATTGGTAAGTTCAGTTGCTACTCGGACACATTCAAAATTATTTCTAGGCTTTCCAGACTGATTCTCGCTGCAAAACTAAACTGTCAGTTTAGTTTTGCAGCTTTGCAGTTTTGCTCTTGAGATCAGGATGGTCTCACAAAGCTAACTGTAAAGCGCTTTGAGTGGCCGGAAGGCTAGAAAAGTGCCATATATATGCAGTCCATTTACAATATTATATATAGCCATGTGCCTCCCAACCATTTCTCTCAGCTCTATTTTTTAAGCTGCCCTGCTGGCAAACCAATCAGGGTGGGTCAATGAGATGACGTTGACGTCAAGCGAGCATTTCAAAACGACGACGAAGCAATCAAAACAGTTGTAGCAACGCCTATTGGTTAAAGGCTGTCCAATAGTTTCAAAAATTAACCAGAAGTCTACGCCCAGCTGGAGGTAACAACTGTTAACATTTCCCAATGGACAAATGTAATTGTATGTCTTGTTACACCAGGCTATTTTAGCATATGTCGCCGCTACATCAACATGCTTTTCGCCAATTTCTGCTTAGTCACTGTGCTCGCAGCCAAGCAGTGCCAGGGACTGTGCACGCCCAGCTAACTCTGCTCTTAGAGTTATTAATGCGAGCATCATCCGTGTGACGGCAAGACGCTCACGCAGAAAGGATAGATGTGTCATCTTGGCTAAAGACGACGAGGCTGGACACAACCACCAATCAAATGCGCGCACACGCACGCGGTAAGAAATATAGGTGGTGTGTTTATTTGTCTGACAGGTGACACTTGCAGCATTCAAACAGACTCATTACCGAATAAAGACCGAGATAAGTCGGACTCTGACAGGCTTGTTTTTTTAATCGAGCTGAAATATTTAACTTCGGCAACTGGCTGAGCGCTTTGACTAGAATATAGAATATAGAATATAAAAGAAGATCCAGAAGTCATTGGTTGGAACCCCGCTAACTCCTCACCAAGTGTCGAGGTGTCCCTGAGCAAGACACCTAATCCTAATTTTTCCCGGGGGTCTGGTGGCGCCTTGCATGCCTGACACCACCATCGGTGTGTGAATGCGTGTGTGAATGGGTGAATGTGATGCAATACTGTACAGCGTTTTGAGTGGCTGGCAGGTTAGAAAAGCCCTATATATGAATGCAGGTCATTTAACATTTACCATTCATGTACAGTATGCATCAGAGATGTGCATCTCCAACCCTAGGGGGCGTGGGGGTGCCAATGTGTTTGTTTGTATTCCTCGTCACAGATTTACTTCCTTGCATGTCAGGCAGGGGTGGGGGTGATCTGACAAGGCTGTCGTTGCAAAGTCACACCCACTACCTTTTAGGCCCAGGCTGTTGACAGAGTTTACTGTGTGGAATTCCAATAGCAACCGGGCCTTGTGGCAATCATAAGATGCCTGATTACAGCCACCCGGTGGAGATCACCATACAGTAATAAGAACTCTAACCAAAAAGGCTCTTAGGTGATGGTGATCTAATGGACAAGGAGCAGGGTGGATTGTGTATCGACTCAAACAGCTCTCAGTGGAGTGTTGGCTGTGCAAAAGGAACTGCACCTGGTATAAACCTGCACTCAATCACACCTTAGCAAATGCTGAAGATACAAAAAAGTAGAAAGATATAGTATATTTAATAGAATATTGAATAACCCCTCCCCCCGGCAAAATAAAATAAAATATATAAACACATAAAGGACAGCAGAATACTTCTGCTGATCAAGCAACTCTTAACGGATTATGACTAATTACTATATCGGAGATGTAACGTTTTCAGATTTCAGAACTACATGCAAATGAAACTCCACAATACTGAGCGTAACAATCAACACGCACGCACGCACACACGCACGCACTATTTGCAATATTGACATATTCACATTGTAGCCAACGTCGATTAGTCTGACCCAACAAAGCTCTTCACACGCAAACAAAATAAAGTTGGGCACGGAGTGCATTAATAAACCAGGACTGTGGCAACAGCAACACCATGACAAGAAAAGTGTCGGGGATGCTGAGAATAAGTTCAGGATTAGCAGGCAGTATAGACCCAAGCCATTTATAATTCATGCGATTGTTTGCAGCGGCGCTGCCTGCTCATCTGCTTGCTGAACTGTAGAGGCCTTGTGCCGACATTTGCATGGAGGATAAAAAAAAAAAAGAGAAAAAAAAAACATTAGAAAAATGTCCTTACCTACGTCTGACGGTCGTTCCTTAGCAACAACAGTGTAGGGATCTCAAAGAGGCACGGCATGCGTGTGTGTGTGTGTGTGTGTGCGAGAAGAGCAAAAGCAAGCCGTTCAGGGGTGTCACACACTTACTTATTCTGCATCATGTTCATTATGACCCAGTCGGCCGGGTAGACATTTTTCCCAATGAGATCTTTAAACATGATGAATGTTTCCATTAGGAAATCCTAAAAGAGAGAGAGAGAGAAAATCATTCAGAATGGAAACTGTGTTATTCTTCCCATCTGATAGATAAAGGGCCAGCTGAAATGGAATGAATAGGACTCGGCTTTAAGCCTCGTGGGCAAGAAACAGCCTTTTGAATTATTTTATTTTTTCTCCCCCGAAGGTGATTCGCATATTTCCTCTTCATGTACAACGAGGTGTGATAATCCATTACACTGTAAACACTCTGACTGGGTAGACCAGGGACATTACAAATGTTGTACCATTACGTGAGGTAACAACGCATGTTAGATTCCACACAAATGACGCACGCCATCATCAGCCATTATAAAATGGGGAGCAGGCAGGCTTTCGGACATGCAGATTGTTAAACAAGATGGCATATATATATTAATTAATAAATATATATATATAAACAGAAAATTACTGCTATAAAGGCTTAGTGGATGTATGGGGACATGACACATCTGTAATAATAAACAAATCTTCTGTTCCTCATAATTGCAAATACTTGCATTTCAGGGCCAGATAAATGAAAAGATGCCAAAACATACCCTTCTAAACTACATTTCAGTGTTTTTAACAAACAGTAGTAGCGCATTCTGTGGTCTACTATGGCAAACAGTCATTTGTTAGGGTTTAAGTAAACAAACCGGAGTAGGGCTATGTTAATGTGGCAACAGTGTTGTGAGGGTGGATTTATTCAGTAGTCCATAACATCAGATTTATTCCTCCTACATAGCTTGGCTGCAGGGAGTGGTCAAGGTTCCCCTATATTGTTCACCACCCTGTATTGTAAACACTTCACCGACAGTAAAGCATGTTCTTTAAAGTGCTTTTTGTTTAGTTATGCATGTGTAGTTATATTTTTACTGTACACACATCGCCATTGATTGTGAACATTTTGTATTATTGCATGTTCATGCGTGGGGGAAGGGGTGTCATAATAAATACCATAACTTTCTCAGGGGCGTGGATCACAATGCTGCCTGCGGCCTTGTGGGATTTTGCTTCTAGAGGCTTAAAGTCATCGAGGAGAAAGCCTGTTCATATTTTAACAGCTTTCCCATCAATGCCATAGGGTGCTCCCTCAGAAGCCCCGCTCCCTCCAATGCCATAGGGTGCTCCCTCAGAAGCTCCGCCCCACAAACTGGACACACATCGCCATGGCTAGGACATTGTTGCTGTGTGCGGTCTGCCCCACTTTGTTTGTGTTCCCCACTAACAGAGCCAGGACTAAGTAGAAACACCGCATTATGTTCTCAGCACAAACACAGCTAGCTGACTTTACAACTGCGGAAAAGAGACCACATTTTTACTATTTATACATTTACATTTTTTATTGTAATATGTATATAATATATATGTATATTTTAGTTATACTTTCTACACAATAATATTTATTTATATTATACTTTATATGTTTTTTTATGTGCAGTGGTCTCTGCGTCGGGGCAGTGGGCGGGGACGTGAAGACGTACTCACCACCACGTCGCTCCTCATCTTGCCGAAGGTGCTGATCAGGTGGGAGTAGTGGTAGTCGTCCATCTGCCTCAGCGTGCCGGTCATACTGGCCACAAAGCTGCCCTGCGGACCGCAGGAACACACACACACACACACACACACACACACACACACACACACACACACACACAGAGAGAGAGAGAGATGCAGCCGTTAATCAGCGCACGCTTACGCCGTAATCGAAGGCTGCGTGCGGAACACAGCGGCGGCGAAACATGAGGCGACGGGGCCCGTCGTGATTGGATCTGAGGGCCGCGCCGCCCTCCCGGGTGGAACCTGTGCAGACGCCCGGCGCTCCGTGTCTGACCTCATTTACCCTGCTGACCGCCGCCACAGTCTCTTCAGCTCTTTGTCTCCACTGATTATAATGTGCGTGAGGTCCCTCAGCCTGTGCCCCTAACACACAGCGCCCCGTCATGTCTCTGGTTAGCAAGCGGTGGGCGTACTGCCGCTAACAGATAAGGGATGAGCAAGCTGACGGCATGGTGGCAGGGGGAGGGGGGGGGGGGGGGGGGGGGGGCACAACTAAACGTTGGGGTTAACTGGTGGGGTGGTGGGGG
>JAODUE010022234.1:0-23579 GCA_027564755.1 Amblyopsis hoosieri | reverse complement strand
CTCAGGAGGGTGGCTGGCTTCTCCCTTAGAGATAGGGTGAGAAGCTCAGCTATCCGTGAGGAACTCGGAGTAGAGTCCCTCCTTCGAGGTTTGGGGTCCCCTGCTGAAGCTGCTGCCCCCGCGATCGACTCTGGATAAGCGGATGAAGATGGATGGATGGATGGATGGTAAAAGACTCATTGAGATTGAAATCTCTTTTCCAAGAGCGACCTGGCCAAGAGGGAAGATTACCAGCACCACAATTATCAATTACAGCACCACAATAAATGAAAAACATGAATCTAACAGTCATAGTCAATTGGACGTGAAGCAATTGCAATGGTTACAATGCACGCAACCTGGCAGTAGGCCATGAGACAAGAGGCCCTTGACCTGTAGAATGATAACCCAAGCTTATCTGCAGCTGGTTGCAGGCAGAAATGTGCAGGGATAAAAGTAATGATCAATTCAATGGATTTTCAGGCGCAAATGTTGAGGTGGGCTTACAGTGTTACAGTACGTTCAACATTGCGAACGTCTTTAAAACGTTTCTCTAATCCTGTGTGACTCTAGATGTTCCTTTAGTCCTAGACATCGGTGATACAACTAAGCGAGATGCATAGCAACTTAATATGCAACCAAAGCAGTGAAAGTTGTTTTGCTGGTGTTAATCAATGACAGCCAGCCAAGCTAGATGGTCTCAAGTTCACATCTAGTGGATGGAACAGCCAGTCCAGTGTAGTGACTTTAAATATTCTGCTGTGTTGAGACTTTATCTATGAGCACCACCCATACATCTGTCATCTACCAGAGAAATGTTTTTGCTGAGGCACATTGTCTCCACTCTGTATGGACTATAAATATGAACATATCTAACACAGGCACGTCCGCTCCAATGTACGTGCATATGTGTGCGTGTGTGTGTGTATGTGTGTGCGTGCATGCGTGTGTATCTGAGTGTGCGTTCATATTACCGTTCAGCAGGGTTCAGTGCTATTGCCCTGGGCTGGTCCAGGTCCAACCAGAACAGAACCTTTCGGGAGGTTCCATCCAAATTGGCCACTTCGATCCGATTGGTCTCTGAATCCGTCCAGTAGAGCTTCCTGCCCAGCCAATCACACGCCAGCCCATCGGGGCTATCCAATCCTGACACAACCACCGACTGGCCTGTTCCCAGGGCCTCTTTAAATGCTACAGAGACAGGAACACACAGACAATGATGAATGTTGATAAACGATGACGCCGATGGATGTGTCCCGCCTGATGTCTATGGGGAGGAAACCCAGCAGAAATACTGGTCATTTAGTGCAGGGGTTCTCAAACTTTTCAGCTCTCGACCCCCCAAAATAACAGTGCCAGAGACTCGCGAACTCCGCTATCCCCAGAGGTGGTAGAAGAATAGCAGCCATATTATTATTTGATAGTATTTTAATACAGACTAGTAGCAGAATACATCAAAGTAATGTATAAACTGTACTACTACTAACAATTATGGCTAAAATATGCCATTTAAATAATTTTATTTAATAGTTATTTAATTTCTGAAAATTATCTAGTGACCCCCTCCTCTGTGTCTCGCGACCCCCAGTTTGAGAACCACCGATTTAGTGGACACTTCTATATTAAGCTACTTACAATGACGTATTATTAAGGAACAGGCTCTTGAACCCTACACCTTTAGGCTGGGAGTCAAACACCCAGACAACAACACTATCCAAACACTCAGCTGGAAAAGTAGTAGTTCTGATAAATAATCAGAACACAAACAGTAACTGAACACTAAACCAGTTACTGTTGGATTACAGGGGGTCTATTTAAAGTGCCAGTCTGTAAGATAAAGTATAAACATCCATACAATTTAAAGACCGGTTAATGGGTGTATTGCTATGATTGCTGACATTGTCTGTTACTGGTCTAATAAACAGAAAACTTACAGTTGGTTGACTGGTTCCAGTATGTCTGTTTGATGGCCTCTTGGCTGACATCCGTCCAGAAGATCAGGCTCTCTGTGTACAGGAAATCTACGGCCGCAGCATCCTCCAGATCGCTCACAACAACGGCTGACTCGCCACGCACGCCCTCAGCGTCCACCAGACGCACGTCACGCCGGTTTGCAAACAGGAGAAGAGGGGAGCCTAAGGAGAAGAACGTGGGCAGCATCAGCACTGGTACTGTGGTTGTGTGTAGGGATGGGACGATATACGATATTATCGTTTATCATGATAAAAATACTGGCGATAATCGTATCGTGGTAAATCTCCATTATCGTGATAATCATGAATATCCTCACATAAGTAGGAATATTCTCACAAGTGACTTGAAAAAAGCTGTCTAGCTCAATTGTACAGTCCAATTGTATTGATTTACTAATGTATTTATTAGCCTGCATCTTTCTAGTCAATCACCACCATGGCTGAAGGCTCGGCTTGCCCATTGTGTCCCCAACATAAAAAATAGATATATCTGATTAGTTGAAATACTGGTTTCAAAACATAAATAATCACACAAAAAAAAGATAGTACATATGTGTCATAATAAAAATTATTGTTTCTTAACAAATTTTAAGATAAAGTGATTCCATATGTTTTAGTGGCATTTTAAGAGTTTAATAATAATATAAGAAATAATCGCGATAATATCGTCTATGGCAATTATTTTGGTCAGGATAATCGTGATATGAATTTTTCATATCGTCCCATGCCTAGTTGTGTGTTGTTAGGGCTGTGCAGTTAATCCAACTTTAATCGTGATTTTAGCTCCAAACAATCACAAAAACAATATAGTCGAGGAGTAAGTAAGCTCTTTATTTTGTCTTGCGTTCTGAATTACAGGCGCAAACTTAACTTCGCCCCTCGCAGGGTGAAAGATCACAAGGAAAATTATTAACGGACACTTATTTGTTTCACTGTTTAAATATCTCCTTACACTTCGCTAACTTACTATTCTCTGTGCGTGCTAAAATAATTATATGGTGTTATGGCATGTGTTTTTGTTTTGATTGGAGTTTGAAGTCAGCAAGCGTTCGAGAATAACTGTCCCTGCCTTTAATGGTAAATAATTTGGGCAATAGTTTAAATAAAATGTAATAAAATCCATAGACAAACAGACTGATAGGCTGTGTGATGAAGAGGTTGATGGCATCCCCAAGACACAAACCCCTGGGAATATATGACACCCTGTGCACCCTGTAAAATAATCCATGCTCAAGGATCAGACAGCATTCCTGTCTCGTGTGTGGTTGTAAGTCGATCAGCAACACAGAGACAGGCAGTAGCTGACACAGTAGCTGTGAGAAGCCTGTGGTTTTGTCCTGGCACGGTGGCAAGCCTGGCACACACTGGTCTGCCATCGACATGCCAACTCTGTCAGTCTGGCTGCCATCACAACCAAATCCCTTCAACCGCCACGGTTTTAACTATTTAAATAAAATAAAATGGGTGTTCTGATTGACATTTAAATAGATTTTGGCCTGCCATTGACGTTTGTTTGGGAAGGGTGAACACAGGGTGTAAAAAGCCTGTACAGGACTGTGTAAACTTTTAATACAAAGAGAATTAAAGAGACAAATGACTACAAATACATGTTCCCATGGTCCCAGTGGGCTGCTGGTACTTTCAGGGTCAAAGGGAGCGTGCTCTGCTAACCGCAACTAAGCCGTTTCTTCCGTTCTAGTGTGCACCGAGACCCACTTCTACTAAAGCTAGCCAGGCTACAGCCAGCTGGTAAGCTGGTAAGAATAATAACACAGAGACAATTAGCCACATTTACAACTTGATAACCGTAGAGATGCTGAAACCGTTTCGGATCCTTGAGTCATAGGACAGCAAAGTACAATTATAAAACAATTTTGGATAAATTGAGGTGAGGTTTTTACAGAGCTGTTGTGTAAATGGGATGGGGGGGACTTCAAGATGAAAATGCTAATATGTTGGCGGATGTAAAGTCCAGTGTGAAGGACTGTCATCATGTTATCTATTATATCATATGCAGAACAAAGATGTCTGGTACAGTTGACATATAAATCCCTTTGATCTACAAGGGAGCTGGTTTGCAGACTGAACATTTGCTTGGAACCCTTGTTTTAATAGACAAGAAATCAGTTTGATGTTTGTCGGTAAACACCACGAGTACAAGGACAGGAACGTTCTATTATTCTGTATATAAACACCTTTTCTTTTTACATCATTAAAGAAAGCGAAAAGGAGATGTTGTGTACGCCGTTTTTATTCATATCAATACATGTTGGCTTAGCTCATTGATCAAAAACAACATTTTATTTAAAGCACTTTTCTAAACAGTCAAAATAAAAGAGGCAAATTGTAACATGCTATGCTATCATATGCTATGCACAGGAAAGAGTGGGTGACCTACTGAGTACTGTAACATGACAACACAATAGGAAACAACATCACTGTCACAGCCTGCAGCTGTTAAACACCATCTACCTTACTAATAAACTAGCTAAAGAGAGAAAGGCCATACGTCCATGTCACTCCGCTACACAAACTGCTCAATCTCTGGCGAGCGGTCACTGAGCTCATTTTTTGTGTCTGCTTGGCAGAGACGCACTTCACAAACAATAATCGGTGGGGAGTTTGCGGAGTTCGAACCAGAGACTTCTGGATCACCTGTCGCCTCGCTCTACCCAAAAAACAAACATACAAATCAGATATGAATATGTGTGGCTGCTCATTTGTCCCTACAAGCAAAATGCAAAACAAAACTTAAGATGTACACTATAGAACTTGTTTATGCTCAATTGTAGGCTATACCGACTTCCTTACCCCAATAGGCTACACACGAAATAATCTGTTTGGTTGTCGAATGCATTTAATAATTGTTTCGACCTCCATTGGGTTCCTACGTATCTCAAAGCATTTCTCATTTGCCCACACTGCTGGTTGAAATGTTTCTTCGTAGAGTGCTTAAACAGTAAAAAGCTAAATATTATTGCATCGGCCTTCAGAACTCCAACAGCGAAGATGCAAGCCGTGGAACAACCAAAATAATAAAGAGTTTTACCTACAATATAACTATTGTTGACATGTACCATAGATCCAAATTATAAATCACACAACCTAGTATGAAATATTAAATATAGAACAAATTACACAAAGAAAAATAATTGTCTGATGGTAAGATGGGTGATGCAGGCAGGGCTGGGAGGTGTGGAAAGTGTGGAAAACATGGAAAAAGATGATCTTTGTTGCTACAGGTCCCAGGAGCAACACAGTGGAAGTCACAAACCTTATCACAGCATCTGAACCAATTTGGGAAGGGATTACCCCTCCCAACGTTTCACAAGGTTTCTCGCATATTTGGATGTTTTATATTTTCCTGGAGGTTAAGTACATGACAATAAATGCACACACACACAGACACACACACACACACGCACACACACACGCACACACACACACACACACACACACACACACAGAACGCATACAAACACATTCACACTGAGGAAATACGTCTTCAAAAACGTTCCGTGTTCCACAAAACTACCTTGAGCGATCATAAATATTTCAATCTGGGTGCAAATGTGCTCGAGAAAATAACAGGACCAGAGGTCGAGTCATTAAATATTTTCCGTCAGTGGCTGAATTCTTTTTAATAATGACGGAAAGCTCTGAATAAGGTCGTCCATCATTTTGACAGAATAGAGCACTGAGGGAACTCTACTGTAACACTGGCTTTAGCCATCGCATTGGTAAGCTATGTCGCTAGTACATGGTACCCTTGCATTTTTGTTGCCCTCTCTGCACCTATCCCACTTGGTTAATAGATGTTTTTCTCTGGTGGAAGATGCAGGTTGAGGGGTTGTTGTTTGTCGTTTGTCAGCCCTTTGACACTGTAATGTGATTCAGGGCTGTAGATTTAAGTCTGAAATGTCTTTAATTAATCATTGTAATGGGGTTGGTAAACAAAGTGAAAAAAAGAGTATTACATGCTTGTTGCATTAAGACCTCTTTTATATGCAATTGAACAGATATTCGCCTTCCGGAGTGTGGCACTGACGAAAAGGCTCTGCTGCTTGGCCAAGACTACGGAATACGAAGGATATTTAGGGACAGTCCCCGTCTGAAATATTGGTAAATAACGTTTATCAGCCAGCGGCAGCTGACATTACAGGAAAGCACGACGTGTTCACATGAAAAGTGACCAAACAATCCGTGTCGCTGTTCAACGCTGTTCTCTCCATGCCCATATAAATGCATACGATTGTTCTCGGCCTATTCATTCTTAAAAAACAAAAATGAATAAATACAAATGTAATGCTATATGTCTTATCGGTAAAAAAAAAAAAAAAAAACATCAATCACAGTAAAATGACAGGTAATAATAAATAGATTATGACTAATTTACAACCCTGTCCGCCAAAATGATGAACAACGAGATAATCGAACGCAGTCCCTGAACAGGACATAGCAGAGTCCCATTATAGGCTGACATATAAATCGACACGCAGATACTGTCTGAAACCCACCCAAAACACACGGGAATACACAGCAGTGTACATTTCTCTTTAAACATCAATTGTTGAATGAGCAATATCACCATCCCAATCTCCAACCCAACCTCCAGTTTCTGTCTATTTCTATCCCTCTGTCTGCTAACTAGGGGTGCACGATACTGATTAAATGTGATATTGATAACGATACTGAATCGATATATTGTACTGCTAACCGAATCAAACGTCTCTGGAGCCAAAGCTTGCATTCCCAAAAATCAGAATCACGCCCTGTGCTTTACCTCTGACTCCTCACACTTTACAAATGACTTCCACTGCACCTGGACGGACGAACGCGCACGCTCGCGTGTGTGCATGTGTGGGTGTGTGAGTGTGTGTGCGTGTGTGTGTGTGGGATTGCACGTGTGTGGCACAACACAAAAGAACAGCTGAAGAGTTTGAGCTTGTCAATTGTAGTAACAATCGGAATGGGAGGAGACATACTCTCTCTCTGTGTGTGTGTGTGTGTGTGTGTGTGTGTGTGTGTGCGTGTGTGCGTATTGGGGTGCAAGGAATCTGAAGTGCCACGTCTGACAAAAAAGGGGGGGGGGCGCAAAATAACTTCTTTAGCATACTGCACACACACACACACACACACACACACACACACAGCTCAGGTTTTGTTCTGCTTGGGAGAATAACTAGCAGGCCTCCTCACTTAAGTTTGCACATTAATTGTGTGTGTGTGCGTGTGTGTGTGTGTGTGTGTGCGTGTGTGTGCGTGTGTGTGCGTGTGTGTGGTAAGGGAGTTAAAGGAAGGAAGGGATTTTCTTCACACCTTCCCAGTTGGGACAAGAAAAATGTATGTGACGCGCAGAAAGCACATATTTATGCAGACTGCGTGTGTGTTGTTATGAGACCCCCAGAGAAATAAAAGCAGTCTGCAACACACTTCCTTTTCAATCGTTCCACTGCCCCAGCCCCCCCCCCACCCCCGCCCTCCCCTCCAAAATCTGCATTCTCATCTCCCCCTCTGTCTGCTCTCCCCTCTTTCTCTCTCTCTCCCTCTCCCTTCCTCCTCCCTCCTCGTTGTATGAAATCAAAACAGTAGAACATGCTCATGTTTCACACCAGAGGACAGAAAGACAAACAGGAAGAGATTCAATCTCTCCTGTACATTCCTTCGCTGCAGTGCAACCAGACCACCAGACCACCCCCCTCCTGACGCCTGCCCACCTCTCTCCTCTTCTACCAACCTCCTCGGCCCCATGTCTCCCTTCTCTCGTATGGCCTCAGGCCTCCACAATGGTTCTATTCCTGCAGGGCTCTGTCCGCTATGAATGGTCCAATCTGGATCTTTATAGTATTACATTTAAGTAGGGCTGGACAATATGGCCAAATGTATATCACGATATATTTCATAATTTCGGTCGATACGGTATAATTACGATATCAGAAAAACTGCAAAAGAACACCCACAAACTTCTGAAAAATTCATTAAAAAATGCATTTTAGAAATTACAAAAAGTACAAATAAATATTCACCTTTCAGCCCTTATACAAACAAGAAATTACTAAACAAATATACCTAAATAACTAAACAAAACTCTCAATCTCTGTTAGTACTAAATGGTAAATGTACTGCTTTTTTATATAGCGCTTTTATCCAAAGCACGTTACAGTATTTTGCCACACATTCACACACAAATAGTGATTGCTGCCATGCAAGATTCAATCAACCCCCGGGAGCAGTTGGGGGGTAGAGGGTTAGGCATATTGCTCAAGGATGCTTCCAGGTAGGTCAACATCAGGGATCAAACCCACGACCTGCTGGCTGGGAGCCAAACACCCAGACCACTCGACCATCCTGTCCCCGAAGAAGACTATATTTATGTCCACCAGTAAGTGTCTAAAATATTTTGGCACGTGTAAACAGCCCATACTGCTTAGCACTGGTCTGTAGACAAGTCATCACGCACATAGTTTATATTCTTTCTGTTCGCCTTGAATATAGCTGGCAGGGCTCTACATTGACTTTTTCCAAGGAGCACACATGCTCCTAAATTAAAACTTAGGAGCGCAGAAAAAATGTAGGAGCACAGACAAAAATATGGGAGCACAGTCGAAATTCTATTTATAAAGTGCGAGCGCAACTGTTAAGCAATTATTCACCTTTAGTATTTTGTTTTCATTGTATGTTAATCTCTATAGTATGATGTCTGAATGGCTTGGTTTTTGACAAAGAAGAGATAATTAGGCCTACATTATCAGGTTTGACCTATCATAAAATATCTGCTTTAGATTTGCTAAATAGCGTATGTGACACGCTATTGTATAGCGGATATATTGTATTTTTTTCTACACACTTTTTCACCATTAATATTAAACTTATAACTTATAAACTTATAACTTCCCATTTAGATAAATAGCCATAAGAAACGCTGTATACAGTTACTGTACTATAGAGATCATATTGTGATCATAAGGCGTACAATGTAGCTTCGACGAATAGTAAAGTATGTCAAATGTATCCTCTTTGCACTGCGATTAAATAAACCAGAATTATTTTAGCCTTTGTACCGTCTTTACTCATTACAGAAGTCAGAATATTGGAATTTGACAATTTTAAAAATAAAAACTCGGAAATTGACCAAAATTGTAAACAAAAGGTGTACACATGCCGCGTTTTATTAGAGTTCCCCCTGAGGACGGTTGGGGAAATTACATGTTGCAGGCATAAGGCACAACACAAACTAAACCCAGCTTGCTTATAACAACTGTTAAGAGAGTCGGGGGAGGGGGCACCAACACTTCACACACACCAGAGACGCGTGTGAAGGTCCTGACAACAAGAACAAGGTCATGCTTAAGAATTTCTCATAACAAACTAACATATTGAAGATTCAGTTTAATTTACTTATTGAGGTAGGTATTTTAGCAGTGCAGACTGCATACACAAAGGCTGAGGCAAAATTCACAGTGTTGCCTAGGTCGTACATATTCTTAACCTTCCCAACAACTTTTAATGTCTCATCTTGAACTGATAGGAAACACAAACTGTGTGTGTGTGTGTGTGTGTGTGTGAACTATTCCAGTTATTCCTTTTTTTCTACCTCAGGCGTAATGTTCTTAACATGGTCTTCAAGATATGAACAATCAAATGTTTTGCAGTTACTGGGAAAACAAGTTACAGTACAGAAAACCAAATACAAGAAAAAGACCCTTTCTCCTTTAGAACGAGAAAGCGGACTTTGGTTGAAGTGAAAGGTCAAGTCAAATAAAGTGGTGGGCCTCACAAATAACTGGCAAATAGAGCACAATTATCTAGAGTTGCCGGGAAGCCCAGAGCCTTAACTCTGTAAAAGCCAGGGATATTGCTATTTTAGGGTGAATCAAAGTGGGAAACAACATTTTTAGCTTTGCAAATGCATGTCAGATCCATATATTTAAAAAAATTCTAATAATACAAATAAAATAAGCCCAAAAATATTCCTGTGATTTAGTATTTCAAGCCTGATATAGTACTACTCAGTAAAACACAGAACTGTAATGTTTGCTTAGAGGTGTACTGACACCACTCCACATTTCTTGGCCAGTGTGTGTGAAGTGTGTCTAGTGTGTGTGTATGTGTGTGTACATGTCACCCAGTCCCTCTCTACATTCTTCCTAGGCTTCAAAATCTCTCTATTATTTTTCCAAGATGAGACCAAACAGGCTCCAGATCTCTTCCCATATGGTCCTGACTAATTAAAGCTGTTGTTCACACAAATTGCAATAGGCCTGCTGTTATATTGTATATTGCCTACAGAGATACCTCTTTGAGCTTCAATCAACTGGTTTGTTGGAGACAATATGATAAAATAAGCTAAACAGCTTGTCTGAGGGTAATTTCATCTTCACTTAATCACTTGAAAGCCTGTAAAAGATATTTACAGATTCTGCAACACTTTTTTCCTCAGGATTTATACAGGCCCTTATGGTGTTACCTTTAGTTCTGAACGTAGCCTTTGGAGATCTAGGACTGCCCGCTGGCTCTTAAAATGTCAACATAGCAGGTAGAGCTGAGCAATGTATCTAAAAATACTGTGATATGATACTACACTGAAAATAACACAGTAATAACTAGAATAATAATATTGGATATCTTAATATATTGTAAATCCTTAATTTATTAAGGATACTGTTAATGTTTACTTATTATATTAAGGATATGCATATTCTTCAACGTACATTAAATCACAGAAATCATTGGTTTACTGGACTTAGTTGTGTGATATTATGTGATTCCTTCTAGCCTTATAAAGCAATAGTAGAATAGACTCCAGAGCTGTAGTACAATGATGTTAAATTATTATGTATCCCTCCTCTATAGCAGGATAGCAACTGGACCAATACCCTGGCCCCTAAAATATGAGATTTAACAAGCTCAAATGCACACAATAGCGCAGTTCATGTTTTCCAATGTTACAATGTGGAAATCTACTTAAAGTGTTTCACAAATAGCGCTGCTCATTTCCTCTTTTGTTTACTTGCTTCCACAGCCAAGCAATGCTTTTTGTAAAATGATCGAATGAGTCGATGAAGAAAGTCGGTGTCAATTGTGCCTTTTCCCTGTCCCCACGGCTACCTGAGGGCAACACGCCAAACAGTTACGTCTTCCCAGACCTGAACCTCATTCGAGTTTGGCTGGCGTTTTTTCCTCAAATCACTGCATTGTTAAATTGTCAAAAAGTAAGTCTACATTTTGTAAAATGGCCAGGTAAATGTCGTTGAAGCAGACATACAGTAATATTTACGTTGTAAATAAAAACATAATTTACACACATGTAGCCCTCAAAAAGGTTTTTGTCAAAGTTTATGATTGGACAAGTTGTTATAACAAACTACAAATGGATTGGGTCAGGCACAATAAAACATAGTTGGCCCTTAGCGGACAATGTGCGCAAACAAGCTATGAAAAACTCAATCGTGGGGAGAAAGTGGATAACAGAAAACCGTTTCCAGCCTGTCCATTATTGTGTTTAAGTCAACATTCACGCGTCTTTTCTCCAGCAGAAAATCGGTCTTGACACCCGACACCAAGCAATGATGGTTTAAGCTCTCAAGGCCCAAGAAAACAGCCCAGGCTGAGATTTAGGTTTGTCCTGGTCGGCCAAAACTCACATAAACCACCCAGGTTGTGTGAGAAATAAGCGCAGTGTTGGGAGAACCCTTTTCAGTAGAGTTTACTATTAGCCACCAAGTTTCCCAACTGTCTGCAATCCAGCAGATCTGTGCCGCAGGGGTCTAAAACTGCAACTTTCGATAAGGGTTTCAGAGTGTATACATTGTATAATATCTCTGGAAACATGAATATAATCAATGATGAGGAACACGAATGTAGTTACGTTTAGTGCTATAACGAATGTGTTATTATCCTTCAGGTAGTCAGTCTCCTATAGGCTCCATGTTCCCATCGTGCTGCTAATGTTACCTTCGAACAAAAAAGTCAACCTACCGTCAACTAGCGACAGCAAACAACTCCACAGCAGCACTTCCCCGAACAACACGCTCATTGCGACGCCTCTTCTCATTACATCCATCATTTTGACTCCATTATGGGTGTATTTCAGTTCTTAATAAACTTGTGGATTGTGACGGAGTGATGGTGAAATAACCTCAAATACACTTTTTTTTGTGTTCAGGCGCGCGCGCTCATTTATACTGCGAGGGGCAGTCCGAGCTCGCGCACGGGAGAAAGGCAAGCGGAAGCTGCGTGACGTCAGGAGACACGAGGCACGCGTTTTATTTTGATTATATTTTATTAAATATTTTTTATTATTTTTTACATGACAAATTGGTTCATTCTTTCAAATGTCATTCGAATGAGATGCGTTGGTTATGTATGCGGCCTGCCTGCTATTACCACAGGTTATTACCGGGATTATGCATTGTTACAAAGTAATACATAAAACTGATGTTGTACCATTAATCTCAATACACATGCATTATGTGGTGGGACTTTATTTACCTTTCACCTAAAGGGTGGCGTAGCCTGTTAAATGTCGTCCATATTTATGTCTCAGAGATGACCTCCAAGTACTATTCCCAATGTTTTAAAGTTTAAATGGCAAAAGAAAGCTTTATTTGTGTTAATAAGAACTTTAATTTAGTCTTATCTTGATTGTGTGACTGGCTATCTATAGTTTGTCATCTTACTCAACAGAACAATGTTTGCCCATGAACCTAACCCTAAAAGTGGACCGTCTTCTACACAACAACCTTGTGCTACCCTTTTCCCCATGGCAGCTGGGCTCACAAGAAAAGCCCCCTGCCCCCACTAAAACACACACACACACACACACACACACACACACACACACACACACACACACACACACACACACACTTTTATTATTTTAATCTATCTATAATAGATTTTATTTATATATTATTACTATTTATTACATATTATTAACATGTAGAGAGGGTGCAGGATGGTCTAGTGGTCTGGGTGTTGGGCTCCCAGTTGGATGGGATTTTGGGTTCAAGCCCTGGTGTTGACCTACCTGTAAGCATCCTTGAGCAAGATGCGTAAACTCATACCCCCCCAACTGCTCCCGGTGGTTGGCTGCACCTTGCATGATGACAATCACCATCGGTGTGTGTGAATAGGTGAATGTGAGGCAAAATACTGTAAAGCGCCACCAAGTTAGATTCATGGTATGTCCACATTTTGGTCTACTTGGTAAATCTGCTTTCGAAAAATGCATAGAATTTTAAAAAACCAAATAACTAGAATGATTTTCCCTCCTTTGTTCCACTGGACTCCAGGGCAATAAGACTAAAAAGATGTATTGAGGTGTGTGTGTGCGTGATATGTGTGTGTGAAGGGGAAGG
The DNA here is from genome assembly GCA_027564755.1 of Amblyopsis hoosieri. Classification (NCBI taxonomy): domain Eukaryota; kingdom Metazoa; phylum Chordata; class Actinopteri; order Percopsiformes; family Amblyopsidae; genus Amblyopsis; species Amblyopsis hoosieri. The sequence continues at coordinate 10,267 of JAODUE010022234.1, read as the reverse complement.
GGGGGTGTGAGGGGGCTACAACACACAGATGCACAATACAATACAATTGTGCATTATACACATTCAGGTTGCTGTCTTCACACAGGAGAAAGAAAAAAACACGTCAGCCCTGGCGTTTCTCCACTCTCTCCGTGAGATGGGTTTGATACTCCAACTGGCCCAGACGAGAAAGGCTTTGTAAACTAAAAGCATATGTGCTGCTCCTTTCTCACCCTGCCTGTGTTTATGTGAGAGAAGCAAGCCGCTATTCCCAACATATAGCTGCATATAGCAATTGATAGAATAAACCTATAACTGCATAGATTATCATTTAAAACAGTAATATTTATACATATTTTACCAGACTCTTTTTTTGGCAATCATAAGAAATTAAACTCAGAAAAATGTGATGGCAGTGAGCCCAACATCTCGACCGCTGCCTACTGTTATGGCTTAATAGATGGATTCATGACAGACAAACAGACAGGCAGACAGGCTAATCTAATGTAATCTAATCAAATGAGATTGATACTGCCTTTGTGGTATAGTAATCAACATAAAGAGAAATAAAGTCACATATAAAATGAATGTGAATCTGACATTTGTTTCACATGTTAACTTCACATGTTGTGGTTGTAAGGATTGGGTGGATACTGCAAGAGATAACTATCGGAGAGCAGAAGTCAGCCTTTAGTTTAAATCCTTTATGGCTCTATACTGGCAGACCAGGTTCCTGCAAAGAATGCTGTTGTAATGAAATATTATTTTCTTTCCCCGGTTACCTGCAACACACAGCCCCCCTAGCCAGAGCTTTGATCCACACACCCCTCTCGTCTCCCAGCCGCAAAAATCAAACAGATCCCTGCATTGGCCTGTCTTCTCCCTATAAAAGCCCAGGTTGGAGCCATAGCTGGCTGTACAAAATAAAATGTTCTTCCTCTCTCATTGGCTAACAATAAACAGGTGAGGTGTAGAAACTGTATAAAGACACGAACCCCAGGACACAATGTAATATCCTTTAGTATGTTAAACATATCAGTTAAGCATACTAAAAGTGTACTTTCAATGAGTACACTTAATTTGTACAAAAGTTGTATTTATTAAGTGTAATATAAGTGCACTTAGTACACTTAAAAATTAAACATTTTTAACTGAATCCTCTTTATTGGAACAATAATTAACCTTAGGAGTCAAAAATGAGCCAAAGTGAAAACATTGCAGCCTCTCAAACCAGATGATTGGACAGGTTCAGTTAGCCTACCTTAAGTTTGCATGGACCAGCAAGATAATAAAGCACATCTTCATAAGATGGAAGCCTAGGGTGGGAAATATTGTTCTTGTAATGCAGTAATGCAGCATTACTTGGATTAGTAATTGTAATATTATTACCATTTTGGAAAAATTAATTTGTTTCACTACTGGTTACTGAAAAATGTAATAATACAGTTAGTAACTATTTAACTGCCCAACACTGGTTACAGGGACCACATTTTTAATTGCTCTGTGCTTTGCCATATGTCCGATAAATGCACGGTAAATACAGTCCCATCCATGGTAAACAAAGCTACATATAGAACTATAAGGTGATATGGAAAACACATTTAGCGAAGGGAATTATTATTAATGTCTCTGGAACACACAGTCAAGCATGCTTCTCTTCTCCTTTTCATGTATTTTCTAGGTTTCTGTATCTTGTCAAATAAAAATCTGATAAAAAATAATTATAACTCAGTTACATATTGGAATTTAGGCTAAGGTTACAGTAAGTATGTACTAGAACTCTTTGTCAGACAAAGACATCCACGTTTCCTGGCTGGAGTCTGATGGCCTTAGACACGGTGGCTAAATGCAAGTAGTTTCGGTACGGGAACAAGCATAGAACCCCACTAAGACGCCAAACACACCTTCGTGTGACACAGCCAAAAACATGCACACACGCATTAATGCACCAGTACGCACGTGTGCAAAAGGGAGGCAAAAAACAGCATCCCACTCAATAAGGTCTGTGTTTGTATTCGCAGCATACAAAAGTGACTTTTCCAGTTAAACTGCTAATGCTCATTGCTCCTGATGGTGTGCAGGTAATGTATTCATTTTCTAACTTGGTTGAGCTGGTTTCGAGTGCAGTGGATCACTAGTTAGGGACGGTGTGCCACGTTTTTCTTGTAATCCTTGATGTAGGTTATTAACAAAATACAGACCTGTTTGTCAGGAGCAAAATGAATAACATATTTATGTATGTGGCCAAAACAAAGCCCAATTAATTTTAAATTGGCAGATCTAAATAAAAAAAATCTGCCTCACAAAACACCTTTGTGTAGGCTATAGCGTATTTATTTTTGAGTGAAATTGCAATGCAGCTCTAAACAATAAAACTTGTAAAGTATTAATAGTCTGGCAAAATGCTGGATTTCTAATTGCTCTAAAACTGCAGTAAAACAATCCCACAACTTGTTCCAAGACAGCATCTTTGTGTGGTTACCTACAGTTGTGTTTGGTCTGAGCTGAGCCAAAACATGTCAAATTTAAATTACTTAATGTGAACAGCGTTTTTTCCAGTTAGCCAGATTAAAGTCTGTGCTTTCCTTTAAGTAGTAACACAACACATTTACAATCATTGTGATCAGATTATATATTAGTATATAAAAATAAACAGAATGTTGTTGCAAATTTGCAATCATTTACATATTCCTTAAATTATTATATCTGACAATGAAAGCCACAAAATAAATTTGGAACCTCAGTTGGGCTTTCATTATATTCCAAACTACAGAAATCAGATTGGTGTCATAATTACATGAAATACTGTAGCTCTACAATAAACTAAGTTGATGCTGATGTGAAGATTTTATTTCCCAGTGTTGATCTTAATAGTTACCGTGTTTTCCTATTAAACCGTTGTTTTCCACAACATAATAAGCTCTCCTGGTGTGAATGTGTCGCTGTGTGTGTTCGCACCATGGCTGTGGGAAATAAATTCACTTTGAAAACAAAAATGCAGACTGAAACAGCATTCCTCACATTATATCTACTGGTTATTATTTATAAATTGACGTACATTTCGGTGTTTTTTTTATAAAACAAAAGGTTCAATGTGAAATTCTAAATTAAGTGGGTTTCTCTGGTTACTAGAGAACCCCACAAAATAGAGTCTAGTAGTCTACATGTCATGACACTCGAGAATATGAGATATAGCGACACTTAATGGTAAATTTTGGCTAATGCACACAAATAAGTAAAGGAAAATAAAGACATTAGCTGATAGTACGACGACTCACCATATAGTAACTATTTAAAAAAATATGCATGTAGGCAAACTTGTTCCTTTTCATAGTTATTACATTTTAGAGTTAACAAGTCATGTAGTAGGCCATAGCCTACTAAACTCCCCTTTGTGGTAGGTACAGTAGGTTAAACCATTGTAGTTGTATAAATAGTTAAATTTGCATAAAGGTCTACATTTACGAAACACAAATTAGCATGTTACTTTAGGCCTAAATATTAGGCTACACATAACACGCATTGGCCCATCATTCTGGCAGACTACCTAATGTTGCTTGTTGGCCAACACCTGGGCCTTATTTCAGCAAGTTTTCAGTTTCAGTTAGTTGAGTCAACTCGGAGTATGTTTAAGCGTGTGCATGACAACTATACAAAGCCATTATCAATGGAGTTTAGATACTACGCTGCAATATGGCATCGCCAAGAAAAAAAAAAAAAAATCAAGCTTAACATGCTTAATAGCAGAAAATGTTCATGCTGTGTTCAGCCTGTGGAAAGTTACTTAGGAAAAATATACATTGGAGCAAGCAAACATCTCTGTCTCTCAAAAGTTAGTCTAAAAAGTAGGGACTCTTTCCTATGGCTCTTTCTTCAGAGAGAGAAACTCGGGGCTTGTTAAAGAAAACCTGCTAGCGAGCAGATTAGGATCACAGAGTCAGTTACCATGGTAACTTACCCTGATCTTCCTGAAACAGAAAACTCAAGAGTTTCCGTCATTTCAGGGTAAACTCAAGAGTTTTCACTAAACCCTCTTGCTGAAATAGGGCCCTGCTGCATAGCCTATGTAACAGCAGGTGTCTCGTTTTCTTTCTTGTTGGTCCTATTTCGTAAATTAGGCGGTTCAACTCTCTCAGACTAAATTGTTAATGTACACAATGAGTACTGTATTGCAATTGCATTAAACACAGCAAGCCACGACAATCGTGATTGCGCGGCGTTTATGTTTAGTCTGTGAGAGGGATTCAGTGTTTCGACCTCCTGTGCCGCGACCGCTGTGGATGCTTGAGTCGCCTTTGTTGTGGGTGCGATGGGAGAGTTATGAGAAATTACTAAGCTGAAAAGCACGCCTTTTCAGGTACAGAGAACATTTCGATGCTACAAATGGCAGTTGAACGCACCCTGTTGAAGAATAGCTCTACAATGTACATAGTGACAGGGTTATTTATTGTAAAATTGATAACGGGATAGCAATGTAGGCCTATGGGAGCAGCGGTTGATCGGTTGTGTAAAGTTTAAGCTCCCCTGCTCCTGCTATTCTTGTGACAAAGACTAGGTTGGTCTACCAGGTACAATTTCACTGCAATAACTATAGGCTAGTAAGCAGAGAGGACAGTCTTAGCATTGACACAAAACAGTCTCTAATGCATTGTAGAGCTGTAGAGTTGAACTCAATGTAAACATTTGATCTCTTGGGCATTAAAGCCAAGGGTGAGTTGTGAGAAATTAAGATTTTTAGCCAGCTGTTTCTAAATGATCACCCAGGGAGTGGTTGAGCAAAACCCTTCCAGCTCAAACTGGATACAATCAAACATCTGTATGAGCTCTCAAATTGCACTATGAACCTTTAAGATACAGATTAGAATGTCCGTTCATAACATGAAAGATGAACATCAATTTGGTTCTTTCATAATTTATTTTATGCAAATAAGCATATCTTTTGCATTATACAATGTTGTTAGCATACGGAAGGTCTCCTTTGGACCATATGTGTTCCTTGACAGAATCTTGATCTACACCATCAATAGAAATCCACCCTAAACCAGAACCATTAAAGTTAAGTTCTGTGATCTTGGACAGTTTCATATAAACAATATGAACAAATCACATCAAAGGCACAAACAAGAAAACTTGCTTATTCTTGATATCTCCCAGAATCAAATCCAGAAAAGAGAAAGAGAAAATACAACCACTAAAAATTGTCTCATTTTGGTACATTAAAGTGACATTTCCAAACGTATTCTAAGGAGCACATCAATGATTGGTCTTGATTAGCTCCCAAAATTTTGTGTTAAATATCGATTTAACTGTCCAGATCACAAAAGTATGGTGAATTATTTTTGAACGTGGCTTTTCGCTGTCAAAACGGGACACAGACAGGAGGCCTAGCTAATCTTGTTTAAGTACAGCCATGTCTGAAAGATTTTACATGAACTGAAAAGTATAACACCTTGAGATAACCATACACCATTTAACCCAATGGAGTATGTCCAACCCATTGTAATTATTGAGAAAAGAGGGAAAAGAAAAGATAGGTTGTAAAACCTTTCAGACAGCCTCAGTCTACAACAGTGCCATGGCTTCTTTCGTATTGATGAGTGGAGTGTTGAGAGAGTTGTAGACAGTTATTGTTATAGATGATTTCCTTGGCATTTCGTACAGTAATTCGTGTCAGTGATTATTTGGCAATTTACCATCACCGTTCAAAGCACGTCAAGGAATAAACACATTGTCATGTAAAAAAAATAAAGGCATCATAATTCAACATACCAAGGATTAACCACTTGACCATTTAGTCAAGTGGACACAGGTAAATAAACATTTTCTTTCCTGTACGAAGAGTGGAATTCAACCTACTGAGGCCCAAATTGTTGCACTAGTTAGACAGATTTACCATCAATCTCTAGCTGCATCTAGTTTGAATCATGAACCGATCCAGCTCAATTCAAGTCCGGTCATTGACAATGCATTATTCAATGGCAAACTGGCAATACAAAAGAGAAGAAAAAAAAAGGAAAAAAAAAAAAACTTCGTGTGGGCTTACTGTCACTGCTTAATATTAACATTTCAAAAAGTTGATTATTGTCTCAGACATACACTTACAGTTTATAGTTAAATCTATTGCAAGACATGGATATTGAAACCATTCTTTTACATAATGGGAAATGTAGAACCATTTAACAATATGTCATACTATAGTGACATATTGCTCCCCAAATATGTTTCTTGTTCAAAATGAAATAAAAAAACTTGTATTACAAAATATGTAAATGAACATTGGAGAAAAATGTGAAACAGTCAACATTCAAAGATAATTTGTTGTTAGATAGTGAGACATAATTCAACGCATTGTGAAATAATAAACATTTACACCACCGACCTTCAAAAATAGTGTGTATTCAATTAAAGAGTAGTAGTATATGGCCTTGATCCTGTCATTCAGGTGCATAGAAACGTTAACACAATAACATGGCTGTTGCGTACCATCTAACATACACATGCTTTGGAAGGCTCAGAATTGACTTGAAAGTGTCAGAGTGCACTGACAGCAGAAACTTAAGACACGGAAATGTGCGATGTACAAATGTCATTTTCTAGTTATGCATGGCATTCAAATACAGGTTCTGCTGGAGCATTACGATCACGTTAACAACAATCTGTCAATGGTAACAGAGGAGACAGTTGTCTCCTCTGTCATGAACCGGTGGGCTGAGGAAATGAGGAGTATAATGGCACATGTTTGACGGCCCACCTGACAACCTTTTCCTATTATAGCTACACTGAACTGAAAAGAGAAAAAAAAAAAAACATTCCGAACAGGTTCCTATGACGACCAGCTCGAGTCCACACTACAGCATTACTTCCCACTCCCTGTCCAAGCCGAGTGGAAGTTCACAGTTGTGCTTGTGACGTGGCCTTATTAATCATTTGTACCAAATATAAACCTTAAAACAATGTATGAGCTATTTGAGAATGTCAATCAGTGCTTTAGGCAGGGATTAATACCTAACCAATACACCGGGGCTGGTGCATTTCACTTCTACGGTAACCTGAACACTTTTTTCAGATTGGATGTGCAGTGTGTGTATAAAAAAAAAAAAAGCCTTGCAATTTTCCCAGCGAAACGAACTGAACTAAACAAAGCTTCTCTTACTATAATGATCGCTAAACAAACCCTGGCTATGTTAACAGACTGACAGAAAATGCCAAACAGATCAGCCAAATGATTGACTCGATTCACATGGTGGTCTTTTTTTTTTTCCCCCCTCTCTGGTCCACTGGCTAAACACCAGACCATACATACTTTGGCCCTAAAACACCATCTTATGGCTTCAATTCACTTACACACACACACCACATCTGGGGAAGCTTAGCATGCACAAAGAGTTGGAAATACTACAGTCATTCTATGAAGTCAGTTGGCAGGTAGATACTCAAAAGTCTAAAGAAAAGCAGCTTTACTTGTACATAACTCTGAAGGTGCCACTTTACATTTAATGTTGCTTATACATGGCCCCAATAGCCCTTCCTTAAACCTTCAATAAAAGCTTAAATATGCACCACTACAAATAGAAAAAAAAGTACCTTATTCTGTGGGTTTAAAGTGTAATTTTGATCATGTCAATAAAGCACAAATATACACGGTTGCAAGGTAATTCGGAGAGGATGAGTCATGAGATTGAAGATTGAAAAAGTGGAGGAAATTGCCTCAAATGCGATAACTCTATAAAGTGAACTGAAATAAGTCTATATTGCAGAGTTACACAATTAACTCATCAGTCAGTCAATCGAATCAAACATCGCTGTGATCTTTGTGTGCGTCATGTAACTCAAGTCTGAAACAGCTAGACCAGGTTGAAATGGATAATCGTTTACCAAAGTCTACATTTTCACCACATTTTAGAAAGCAACCAATAGGTTTTTATGTTGCTGTGAACTCTAAATTAAAAAAAAAAAAAAAAAAAAAAACAAACAAACAAACATAAAAAAATACAAAAAAATAATATTAAAATTTAACAGCAACAAAAAAACAAAACCAAACAAACATTTTTTTTTTTCACCCCAAAAAAAAAAAAAAAAAAAAAAAAAAAAAAAAAAAAACATACATACATACATACATACATACATACATATATTATTAAAAGTTCACAGCAACAAAAAAAATTATAAAAACATATTGGTTATATATATATATCATGTGGACGAATTTGTGATACATCATTTTAACAGTGCATCTTCATGTACCTGCAAAGACAAGCAATGAACTACTGGAAGGAATGAAGTACATATCCCTAACCCATACCAAACATTGGCATACTCCCTTCATCTATGCTAGGAAGTTTTGAGTGAAAGAAACAAGGACAACACAAAGAAAAGAAAACAAACAAACATCCCTGCTGATATAATCTTCCAACATCTTCATTTGCCTCTCCACCAGGCTTAAGACAAAAGTAACCAAAAGGCCTTTTCCTGGCAATGTAAACTACAGTTAAGCATGCCACTTTTGTACACATGTCTGGCCGCTTATTCGTCCATCAGATCCAGAGATGTGTTTTTTTCCTTTTGCTTTTGGCACTTTCACCTTAGCATAGAAGCGTCAAGGTTTGTTCTTTCAGTCAACCAGAGATCCTCTTTCCCAGTTTTGTCTGCAGCGTGTCCATGCCGCAGAGATGTTTCCCCCAAAACCATTGTGACTACAAATTCCAAAGAACGGGAAAAGAAAAGGAACAGAGGATGGTGGGGTGGCTTGAGTGGAAATACTGCAGACAGTGTTCTTCTGCAATGTCTGTACTAACATTTTCCTCAACCAGGATTCACTCTAAAACCATGTAACCAGCAATTCTTACAATTACACACCTCTAGTGAAATGTAATATAACCGGCACGACCCAAGCGGGGCTGGCTAAGAAAATGCTAAAGTGGCAAACCACGGGCGCCCCTACATAACCCAGGCCAACCCCCGACACCACAACCTTTGTCCAGAACGTGTGGAGCGGGCCGCGCCGCCACACCGTCACACCCCTGAGTCCGTGTACATCCCGTTGATCAGGTAGTCCACCTGCGTGTAGTCCTTCCGCCGGTAACTATCGTAGGCCTGCGTCACAAACACGGCGACCGTAACCAGGAAGAAGAGCATCCCGAACAGCAGCACCGACAACAGCAACGCCGTGTCCACCAGCTGACCGCCGAAAGCTGCCCTGGTGACCTCTACCACGGCCACCCCCGTTCCCACGGCTACCGCAATGTTGTCATGGCCCCCGGATGTGCTACTCCTAGTAGTGGTAATGGCAGTTGTAGTGATGATTGGTGGTGCGGTTGTAAGAGTGCCCGATGTGGTGGTGCCAACCGCAGGTGTTGTAGCGTTTGTGGCAGTTGTTGCAGGCGCAGGTGTTGTAGCGTTAGTGGAAGTTGTTGCAGGCGCAGGTGTTGTAGCGTTTGTGGAAGTTGTTGCAGGAGCAGGTGTTGTAGCGTTTGTGGAAGTTGTTGCAGGAGCAGGTGTTGTAGCGTTAGTGGAAGTTGTTGCAGGTGTTGTAGCGTTAGTGGCAGTTGTTGCAGGCGCAGGTGTTGTAGCGTTTGTGGAAGTTGTTGCAGGCGCAGGTGTTGTAGCGTTTGTGGAAGTTGTTGCAGGAGCAGGTGTTGTACCGTTTGTGGCAGTTGTTGCAGGCTCTGTAGCGTTTGTGGCAGTTGTTGCAGGAGCTGTATCAATACCGACAGGACTAGTGGTGGTCGTAGTAGCAGTAGTTGTACTCTCTGGAGGTGGTTGGGTAATTTCATGAGGAGGAGGCAATGTCACAAATGGCTTCTTACGAGGTGTTGTCGGTACAGTCGAACTGGTGGTGGTGGTAGCAGTGGTAGCATTAATAGTTGTTAGTGGTGGTTTGGCTGTTTCGGAATTTACCGATGACTTTAAAGACTTCTGAGTAATCATTACAATCAAAGTGGTGGTGGCGGTATTAGGAGTAGCAGTAGTTCTCTCTGGTTGTGCTTCATCAAGGATAAGGTCTACTGCACCTGAGAACAGAAAAACAACGTTCCTTAAATCAATAAAATTAACACTAAAAACACACAAGGCCAGTTTCACAGGCTTGGATTAAGACTAAAAGAAAAGGTCAATGAAGATCGCCATTGTAAAAAGTGATTGGACGGCTTGTCTGTTAAACTATGACTGTGAAACCAACATGACTTAATCATATTCTCACTCAAATTCAATCTGAAATTACACTTTTCTGCAATGTAAAGTAGTGATTGTACAGCTTGTAGAACAGTGTAAATTTGCTGTCCCCTCAAAA
>JAODUE010022223.1:0-17969 GCA_027564755.1 Amblyopsis hoosieri | reverse complement strand
TGAGAATGTAACTGTGTTCCTGAGCCGGTCTTTGTAAGGCACACTGCCTGTGAATGTGAATGTAACTGTGTTCCTGAACCGGTCTCTGTGTTGACTGAGAATGTAACTGTGTTCCTGAACCGGTCTCTGTAAGGCACACTGCCTTTCTGACTGTGGCTTTCAGAACGTGACAGCCAACCACCGTGTGAACGATGTCGTGTACACGGAGGACGGGGCGCAGGCCGTCACGGGCCGCTTCATGTACGGCCCCCTGGACATGGTGACCCTGACTGGGGAGAAGGTACTGTAGTGACCCCTGGATGCTGGGCTGCAGGGGTCTCACATTAGAAGAGGAAATCTATGGGACAGTGTAGTGTTGTTTTAATTAAGCACTCAATCACCGATACATTTATTGAACATTTATTTTATTAAATGTTTATGTTAATTTTGTTTAATTTTAATATGTTTTCTGTAGTATATAAGTATATATTGGAAAGTATCGCATCGCAATGTATCGCGAAACAATCGTATCATGACCAATTTATTGTGATACGCATCATAATGTAAGGTTCTTGCCAAACACACAGCCCTATTATTTTATCTAGTGTTTGTTATTTGTTTTATAAATGTTAAACATCTTATAAATGGACGTGATTCAAGCTCAACGTTGCCATGTATCTGTGTGCTTTCCTGTAGATTGACATTCACATCATGACACAACCGCCTTCAGGAGAGTGGCTCTACTTTGGCACCGAGCTCACTAATAGCAGCGGGCGAATCTCATGTCTCATCCCTGAGGGCAAAAGGCTTGGCGTGGGAGTGTACCCGGTCAAAATGGTGGTCAGGTAGGTTACGCTGCCTTGCCCGCTAACCAGCTCTGACATAGTACCACATCTCCTCTGTTCATGAGTCACGGCTGCCTCCTCATCCTACTCCCCTGCCGCGACCGTTTCCGCGGTAACAGGGGCGACCACACGTCGGCGGACAGCTACCTGACGGTTCTGCCGCGGGGAACGGAGTTCGTGGTCTTCAGCATCGACGGCTCGTTTGCTGCCAGCGTGTCCATCATGGGCAGCGACCCCAAGGTCCGCGCCGGAGCCGTGGACGTGGTCAGGTCAGCAACACTGATGCACGTTTATGGGTTACTGTTGCATTATGGGTATTTGAGGATAAGCGTCCCTCACTTACGCTTACTTACTGACTTTCTGCCACTAGGTGGCACACTAAGCGCACCAGAATATCAGACCAAAACAAATGTGCCGTGGGCCACACACGCACACGCGCGCGCACACACTCGTATTAGCATGCATGAGCAAGTAGCCGGACCGGCTATGTAACCGACGAGCAGAGGAGCTCGGATTACAACACACACAATGTGTTGTAAGTGTGATGTCATTCTCTGCTCAGGATGTAATTACTACACTACATTTACATAGAAAATTGTTGTTTGCTGCTGTAGTAATGTTTAAAATATTAAACATACATTTAACAATAAATATTGTATTACAATATAAGGGTAGCATAAAAAAAAACTAGTACTGCTGTACTTTATTATACAAATATAGTATTTTAAAATATCTGAATTAGGGCAGGGTATTCCTGTGTTTATAAAAAAACTATTTATATAGATATTTTGTATCTACTTTTACATATAGGCTATTGTACAGCTTTTATCCGAAGTGATTTACAAACAGTATAGGTCATACTGTAAGTTAGTAATCCTAAGAAAACAACATTCTGTAAAACATGGCTATAAGTAATACCAGAGACACTATATATAATAGAGGAGACATGCCATTTTGAATGGAGATCTATGGGAGAATTTCTGAAACGGCAAATATGGCAGTTGGAGGAACATATCCAAATAGCACATAACATGATCCAAAAGAGCCAATCGTCTGCTTTACAACTGCCAAGCATTAACATATTTAACCAATCATGTGGTTGCATTGAGGTAAGCCACCTGCCTACTGTATACCGTCTTCCTAAATTACTGCCTGAGGCGTTTCAAAGATGGCTGCGTGTGTGGCAAGACTAGCACACTTTGCCTATTGACACACCATTCAACCCTCAGTCTAAGGGAGCTTTCACACCTGGCTCATTTAGAGCAGTTGAATCGGAACGTGGAGCGTTTCCTCAACTAGATCGGTTCGATATATGCCAACACAGCAATCGCACTCTGCTTCAGAACAAATCAAGCGGGCCGAGGCTGAGGGGGTGGTCTGACCGCGTTTGCAATTGAACTCCAGAGCGGTTCGTTTGACAAACATTCTCAAGTGAAATCCGCTTGCAACACCATGGTGATAGGGCCCTTGATTACGTACAAGATCTGTTTCGATTTATATTGCAGAAACAAACCCAGGGACGTGTGCAAAATTTGTATCTATTCAGACCGAACATCCGGAACAAAAACAAACAACATAAAATAGGTGTGAAAGCACCCTAGGAGCTGATCTACAGTAATTGTTTTGTGGTGTCCCCTTCGTCGTGTGTGTGTGTGTGCGTGCGTGCGTGCGGCAGGCACTGGCAGGACCTGGGCTATCTCATTGTGTACGTGACGGGGCGTCCCGACATGCAGAAGCAACGCGTGGTGGCCTGGCTCTCTCAGCACAACTTCCCCCACGGCATTGTCTCCTTCTGCGACGGCCTGGTCCACGACCCGCTCAGGCACAAGGCCAACTTCCTCAAGGCCCTCATCTGTGAGGTGCGGAGACCACACGCATGGCTTTACTGTCCACTCACAGTTAGGGTTGTATGAAAGCATCGATGCATTCGAGTATTGCGATATTACGCTGGGCGATACTGTATCGATTTATTTTTTGCAGCGGCGCCACACATTAGCATTGCTATGACCATTTTACACAGATTAGAAATCGCAATATATTGCCTTGCTTACAGTATCGCAGTATATCGAATTGTGGCCCCTGCATCGTGATACGTATCGTATCGCCAGATTCATGCCAATACACAGCCCCACTCACAATACACACCGATCAGCCGTAACATTATCATCGCTGACTGAAGTGGATAACACTGACTATATTCCGCTAATCATTGCGCCTGTGAGTGGGTGGGGATGCATAACGCGCTTCCTGGGTAAAAACGGTGTTTCTTTCCGTTTGTTCAGGCCCACATGAAGATCTTTGTGGCCTACGGCTCCACTAAAGACATCTCGGTGTACTCGTCCATTGGCCTCCCGCCATCGCACATCTACATAGTCGGCAGGCCCACAAAGAAGCTGCAGAACCAGTGTCAGGTATGCCAGATATGCCCCCTCATTTATTTAATTTACATGTAGATGTAGTTAGTTTTTTTATTATTATTATTTATTATTATTGATTGTAGATTATTATAATAATGACTATCATCATCATTATGCTGATGATAAGCTCCTCAAAACCTCTTCAAGGTTGCCTATGACGTTTGTTCCACTCTCAACTGACTGTTTCATTTTATTTGGTTTATTTAGTATATATATCTCAGATCAAATGTTAATTTCTATAGTATATATATTTCAATGAACTGTTTTATGTATTTGCTATGTAAGATGTCCTTGAGTGTTTAGAAAGGCATCCAGAATAATAATAATAATAATTTTTTTATTTGATCAAATACTTAATAATCAAATGCTAAAAAATACCTGATTACAGAGCCGTTTAAACTGTAGCCTTGTGCCACCATCCTGAGCTCACAAGCACAAACTTCATTTCACCATGAGTATCAGTCTGGAACCCCTCAATGTAAAAAGCTTTTGTCAACCGACATAAAAAATAATCAGGCCAATTAGCGTCAAGCATTTTGGTTTCCACCATCCCTGGCTGATTTAAAACAGACGGATTGGGTATGTAGGTTAGGATTGGGTAGGTAGGAAGTCCAATTTTACGTAAGTACATAAGTTTGTAAATTTGTCTGAAATGTAACACGGCCTTTATGACCAAAATAGCTGAGTCATGTGTACAAAAATCATAATTACACAAACAAACAGTTACACAAAATAATTGTGTTCAATAACAATACATAAATTTATCCATCTTCAACAACTTATCCGTGGTCGGGTTGCGGGGTTCATTTAATAAAGCTCGAAATATTCCAATAGAAACCAAGACGCTAACTTTAACGCTTTAGGGGCTTCGAGGGGTTCCAGACCGATACCTCGCGGCGAAGTCAACCTTCAGCTGGCAAGACCTGGATGGCTCCACTCCGCTAGCTTCTAACCGAGCCGCCCTCGCTCCGCATTCCCTGCAGTTCATCGCGGACGGCTACGCCAGCCACCTCTCTCAGCTGGAGTACAACCAGCGCTCCCGGCCGTCCAAGTCGGCCAGCGCCCGCCTGGTCCTGCGTAAGGGCAGCTTCGGGCTGGGTGCTGCCGGCGGCGGCGTCGCTACCGGCAGCGGCCCCGGTGCCAGCGACTTCCTGCGCAAGCGCAGCCACATGTTCCGCACCATCTCCTCGCAGCCCGGGGGGGCGGGGCCTGTTGCCGTCGGCAGCGCCCCCGCGGAGCGTGCGCTCAGCCAGTGCGACGGGGAGCGCTTCATCGTGGTCGGCGGAGGAGGAGCAGGAGGGGGGGCGGTGCCCCAGAGGAGCATGAGCATCGCTGCAGGCTGCTGGGGTCGTAGCGGGAGCACCAAGGAAGGCAGCGGGGGCTTACTGAGCCCCAAGTAAACACCCGTGGGCTGTAGCCTGTAAGGTGGGGGGGTTAGGGTGGGGGCTGGGTGTCGAACTATAAACAATAGGTGAGATATGAACAATAGCATCACAGAATGAACCGTGGAGACCCGTGTGTGAAGTAGTGGTGGTGGTGGTGGTGGGGTCTGGACATGTACAGTAAGGACCCCCCTCCAGCGAACGTTCCTCTGTAGCATGACGCTTTTTCTGCAGTGATACTTTTATAGAAGCCAGCTCTGGCCATAGCGTAGTGACACAAAGGGAAAATATCGACATATTGCAAGCCTTAATCAAGCCTCGTATAACGGGATCCCCCACTGAACACACACATGCACATATTACACACATACTGTACGCACACGCGCACACACACACACACGCACCACACGCACACGAGCTCAGGACAAACTGTGGAGCCCGGAGTCTGACATGAATGTCAGGCAAGTTAGCTGGTAGCCATGACAACAAGCCAACTATTTTTATCTGTTTCTATCCCACTCTCGGCCGAGCTACGCATAAGACCCACACACCAGCGATGTCTGGCAGTAACGTAGAAGAACCTCAACACCGACCTTAAGAGATGACCGACACACAGAAAGGCGTTGGTCGGTTCAGTTCAGTGCTGGAATACTCTAGAAAGACCACTGGTGTTCCATTGTTTTCCCCAGAATATCTTTTGGGCCATTCAAAGGCCTTAATAATCCAACAAGACGTTTTATAACGCAGACAAATGACAAATGGCAGGGGGCGCGCAGCGTTACAGTGCAATGATGAACTCTGCACAGTCCACAGCAACAATCCCTTTATCTGGTCACCTGCTCGCGATACCTCTGATCCACCTGTTGGTGGCACCCTCGCTGCTGCTGCTGGGGCTGCTAGCTGCTCTGCTCCTGGGAGGGTCTCACCCTGCCAACGCTCCCTGACCTCGATGCGTTTCATCGTGACCCGTTCACACAGCAGAGCCAGAGACACCTAACAAGATGACGGGTGTCATCTGTCCCCTGTCGTGGGGGGAGGGGCGGGTATTCTGACAGCTCATTGTCCGTGATACACCTGTTGTATGTCGTCTTTAAAAATGTCCACAAGGAACTGAGTTGGATTGGATTGGGGGGGTGAGTGTGTTGTGCGGGAGGGGGGGGTGGATGATATTTATTTTAATGGAGGATTCCAGGAACTGTGCCTGAAATCATTTCAATGGCTTGATGTGGAATATCGCTGCTATCCGAAGCACCGTTGAGTGTAGGGTCTCTGTTCCCTCCATCTGCGATCGCTGTAAATGTTCACGCCGGAAGGTGTCCGTCAAGAGTGAAGATGTCGACGCTATACATGAAGGACAGGTTGGGAAGAGTTGCATGTGCTTTTGACGGCACCTTTGCCCAATGAATCCGTAGCAAGCTAAAGACTTTTCAAACGTTTCTCGTTTTAAAATCCGCTGCCATTATAAGACCAGCTTCCACGAGCAGATGCACATTGAGTGCCTAGGTTGTCACCATCAGTATATCATTGACAATAATTACAGATTAGCAATTACTTCAAACACCCCACAAAAAGCCAAAATCATTCTTAAAATACTGTAGTAAAGTTCAACTGTATAACCTCATTGTTGTTTTGCACTAGCTAATGGCAGCAGAAAATATAGTTACCATCTCATGTTGCTACATATTAATATCTTTGTAGTGCATGACGACGTTTATTCATTTCAGGGTCTGTGTGCTGTAGTGCACATGCTAGATGTACATTTCGTCAGGACGTGAAAATAATGTAAGTATATGTGCCAAAAATAATTACAGCTTTTGTTTTAGGAGAGTTTAAGCTCTTGATCGTTCCCTGTACTGATACACAACTTTGAGTGATTTTAAGATATGTTGTCATTTGGGTGTTTTAAAGTTCCTGGGAACCAACCGGCATGTTTAGAGATTTTGGCTCATCTCAGGTTGAGGGTGGGAGGAGCTATGCTGGCCATTTGCTGATGTCGGGCAAATTGCATAGTCTCCAAACACCCAATCACAATGAATATGTGATTTGTCCCGCCCTGCAATCAATCTAACCCTGCATTCCAATGAAGATGGAAAAGGAACCGCAAAACAATGACCATTTATTGTCCTGAACTTCCTGAGATAAATAATACAAGAATACATACGTACATACATTTTATGTATGACATTTATAGAAAGAAATAAAAATGTGGTGTATTTTTTTTTTTTTTACAATGATCTAATGTACACTGTAGCAATTCTGTTATGTTACTGTAATATACTTGATTCAACTTGTTATCTAATATGAACACTGTCTAGCAGAAATTTGCTGCAGGAACTGCCTACTCAGAAACTGCCAACTGGAATGCAACATAACGCAGGGCATGCCCACGCAATCCAGAGAACAGGTCAAGTCCGCTGAAATGCCTCAAAACGTGTAGCCGTACAGGGACTTTAAATATACTTTTGTGGCTGTAGATCTTTTTTTTTATCGAATATTGTTCTCATGTACGGAATGTGATTTTAACAAAGTATCTTTGAGGGTAGCACAGTTTCCTTGCAAACGATGCATTTTGCAAGGAAATATGTAGGACATCTGTAATGTACCTATATAAATATTAGCGTGGTACTTGAGAGATTTGAGATACTGCCATGGTGAACCCCTTATGGCCTATTTGCCCTCTTTGGCTGTTGATCATTTGAATGTCTATTTGAATGGGATTCCTACAGTCCAGACGGTTAAGGACCCATGGGTGACAGTGTAGATTTTGTAAAAGTAAAAATATGTATGACTTATATGGTTGAGAGTTATTTATTTACCTAAAAATCTGTAGATGTTATGGAAATTTCAGGTGAATTATATATATACTATTTGAAATGTAGCATTTTATTTTTCGGTTTGCCGATCATTTGTTAAATTATCCTACGTAGGACCAACAATGAAGGGGTTTGAGTTCTACCTGTGCAATATTGATGATGCAGTCGCCAGTCAAATCCACTATCACAGCCGGAGGCATGATCTTAACATGCACACCTGCAGTCCGCACCTTGTGAATCCAGTTTGTATCGAAGCCACACTCGACCTCTGCTGTCTCTTTACACAAGTCTATGGCTTTGATGTTTTATAGCATGAATTGAACTATTTTTCACACTGGAATATTTTACAGGACCTTTGACAAATGATGGGTTTCCAGTCGGCACTCTGATGCATGTTGAAGTGAAATGGTCAGACGTATAGCTGCTATACCTTTAACAAGCTGTTGCATGTCCTTCAGTCAGATTGGAAATACTTAACCCTCGTGCTTTACAACAATAAATTCGATGTGTTCACCTCAGCATCCTCGGTGTTTGATGAAATACTAATTTATCTCTGCATGCTACTGATTATGAAATTATAATTATTGCCACGTAAAGGCAACATGCCTGTAGATAGTTTTATCTTCGGTTCTCTTCAATCTTCAATTGCAGTCCAGTATTACTGTACTTTTCATTTAAAGGAACTCTTGATTGTATGTGTCGACAGATACACTACAACAGAATAGTGTTAATAATATAGATTTATTGCAGTGTTGAAATAGGGATGCTTTTTATTCCGGTGATACACAATTTCTTAAACTGCATAATAGCTGTTGGCTCTTTGGTTCATTTAATGTTTGTATACAGTTGTAACAGGACAATTGCATTGTAACTAGCAGTTAAATATATGGGCTGAGGTCTGCAACATTCAATAAGATGTAAACTGTATATGGTGGCAATAATTAATATATATAGTATATTTTGGATATATGCACTGTTTTAGTTTTAATATATTCAAGTTTAAGTCAATAAATAGTATTCCTCTGTATCTCAATTACACAGTATCCTGTTTATTAAGTGTAGATGAGTTGGATGTTACTGTACATCAACTCCACATGGTATTCAACTCTGAAAACCCTACTTAAAATCTTAAACACCACTATCATAATTGCTTCTGATTTTGATACTCGGTGTGTTATTTTCAGATATGAGCAAATGGAATCACTATTAGTCCCACTTGCCTATTAGTAGGTGTGTGTAATGTACTGTGGTTTGACAAGTTTTCTGTCGAGGTTCATTACAAGTGAGACAAATTACAAAAAAGTGTTGTTCTCGACAGATGTGCAAACCTGCCAATCTGATATTTTTATTGAAAACAATTCACCAACCACTGATTCATACACATCGCAAATGTCCAGTAGTCAGTCCACAACAAAGTGACGATAACAAATAAGAGAGATATCAAATGTGTTAACACTGCATTTTCAAACAAACATCATTGAACAGAATCTCTGATTTAACAGCACCACCTTCCAAGATAAAGTGCCGGTAAAATGCCAACATGTATAAATGACAAACATTTAAAATAATTGTATAAAGATAAAATCTAATAACAGACAAAAGTATAAATTAACTCAAATTTGAGCCCAACTTTCTTGTAGAACCTAGAGCTTTTTTTCTGGCAAACTTTAAAATTCCAGTTATTAGGATTAGCAATGTTTCTTTTTTTCATCATATAATTAGAGTCAAAAACTAGCTAAGGCATTTTTTGACATTACAAACTCTGGTGTTTTAATGTTTAAAAGCAAAATCGATACAGTATACAGTGTTATTGGGTGTACTAATGCATTCTTAATTCAAATATTACATCTGATTCACATACTTCAAGGTAATGTTTGAATTACACCAGCATATTACCCACATCGTCTATACATGTCACTAGCTTCCCTTTATAAAAACAATAAAATAAAAAGTATATACAGAACAAATGTTTAATTTTGATGAAAATAAATAATTCCTAAATATAAAAATGTCTCTCAAAAAGTAAGGTGGTATTTAAATGAAATTGCCTAAAAAGAAAGAATGTTAATTTTAGAAAATATGAAAGCTAGTTAGTTTGCAGCTAACAGCACAAATACACACAAGCAACATGTTTGCCTTGCCCGTATTGTCTCTAGTGTTTTTGTTTTATAATCCGGGGGAAAGGGTGCATA
The DNA here is from genome assembly GCA_027564755.1 of Amblyopsis hoosieri. Lineage (NCBI taxonomy): Eukaryota > Metazoa > Chordata > Actinopteri > Percopsiformes > Amblyopsidae > Amblyopsis > Amblyopsis hoosieri. The sequence continues at coordinate 8,341 of JAODUE010022223.1, read as the reverse complement.
AACCTTTTCTGAAGTATGAAACAAAGAAAAATGTAATGAAAGAGCTAGGGGAAAAGCTATAGAACAGTTTATTTACAGTCCACACAATTCTAAGAGAAACAATCACTCCATTTTGTACATGCAAACCACTTATCTGAGCAACGCCCGTGTACTGTAGGTCAGAGCCTGGCAAGACACACAGCAATTTAGGCAGCTGCACATGTGACATCAGGTGACACCTTTAGTCCATGTCAGCTGGATGTCCACTGCTACTATGACACCACTAGCTCACTTTAATGTGGACCTCGAGCACAGCAATCGTGTCTCTACTGTTTGGTAGTTGGTTAATCATAATATTTGAGATGCTTGATGGCTTTATGCGACATTAGCTAGGGTGAAGACATTAATTCTATAAAATGTTTCTAAAAGATATTTTAGTATTTTCTTTTGATTCTTTATTAAGATGAAAGCACTTGTGAGTAAACACATCACACAAACATAGCAACCTTGTAAAAGACATGTACAAGAGCGTGGAGGATTTAAGGAATACCCTCGACATTACAAATGGACGGCCTGACGAGCAGCGATGGGGAGTCTGTACAGCAGAGGACCAGTGTCGACATCAAAAGCAAAGGTAAATCAGCTGTACTCCCTAAACGGACACTGCTTAGTGCTTACAGTACCTCAACTATAAGGCGCATGATTGGGAACAATGTTGTGATGTGGGTTGGGAAAGCGCCCCCCTCGGCCTGACAGCCAAATGTGTGTGTACCTTCCATGATGGTGTGTGATAGTGCCTATAGAGCCCGAGGCCTCTTGGGGGTTATCTGTTTGCTAGCTTGCTCCTCTTCCTGGAGTGTAGAACGGAAGGACTTAACTTTATCTGGAAAACAGAGAGAGCACATAACGTTCTAAGTCAAGCCTCAATGATGACATGTATGAGGTGAGAAGTGTCTCGGAACTTTCCGGATATCCAGACGTAAGGCGTTCTCTTCCCTCTGCTGGTAAGAGTTTACAGTTTGATTTTCCACTTGATAGACAGCGTGGCATTGGCGTAGAGTTTTGCTAATCTTCATAAGCAAATATCCACATATGAATAAAAAGCTTAATCGTCATCAGACCATCACCTAGATTGATTTTTATTTTATTTTTTTATGTGTTCCACTTCATTTGGTCTCCACACAGATGTGATTAGTCAATACTACCCTGAATACAAATGGAGACCAGACGCTGCCTACAAATTGTGCATATTCATATGTAAGAAATCTGTTTATAGAGAAAGATGAGAATTATTTCTGGTTGCGCTACCTCTGAGCTCGGTGAGAATGTCGATCTTCTGGTCCAGAATCTGTTCCAGCTGAGTGGCGTACGTCTCGACATCATAGTCCACCTCCTCAGTCATCTCCAACAGCACCTTTTCATCTTCAAGCCACCGAATCGATTCCTGTTAAGAGTCACGTGGTGAAGAGCATTGACTCCACTGTGCCCCTGTTCTGTACATTATCTACAACTTACATTATCCAAAACTTTAGGCATGGTCCATTAGAAATAATTACAAAAAAAAAGTATATTAGCATAAATGGACACTTCCTATTTAATTTAATAATCTCCACACAAGGACCACCACACAACTTGTTCTTTGATGACTTGGAAATCTTCATATTTTGTGGCTAAAGGCGAACACTAGGTCTAACAACAATTAATAACACTAAACAAATATTTCGGGACTTGTATATTCAGCAACATTTGAAAAGTATCTCCAATATTCAATAACCAAAAGAATAATTGTATGGAATGTATCCCAGCACACTCTAGAAACATAACTCAACCCCTGTAACCCACAGCAACCCTGCATATCTCCATATTCCACATCAAAAGGTTCTGGTGTACCTGGAATACGGCTCTGTGATCCTCCAGAACCTGCTCCTCCATCTCCACCAGCTGGGAGACAGCCTCGTGGAAGGTGAACAGCTGTGGAGACACTTCCTCTTCCTGTAGGCAGAGCACACGTAGCAATGGACCATCAGGGCTTCCCAAAGCCTTCAGCCCGCGACCCCCGAAATAGCAGTGTCAAAGACTTGTGACCCCCTGACCCCCAAAATAGCAGTGTCCAAGACTTGTGACCTCCAACCCCCAAAAGAGCAGTGTCAAAGACTTGTGACCCCCGAAATAGCAGTGTCAAAGACCCCCGACTATTCCCGGATGTAGATGAAACATAACAGCCACAAATTCTATTACTTATTTTCTTTTTCTTTTGTTCTTAGAGACGAGACAGTCAGGAAGAAAGTGGGAGAGAAATATCTGGGAAGGATTGGGAAATTACCTCGACCTGGGTCTCCCAGGGCACACAGGGGGAGACACAGCTCCACCCTATACTATTATTTTATAGTCATTCTATATAGGCTGATAGCAGACTGCCAGCCAGGTGTAACCAGACCTAAAATTCACTTTGTGAATAAGATCTGGCAACAGTGTTAACAGTTGTTGCCTCCTACTGGGCGTAGATGAATTTTAAAACTACAGTATTGGGCAGCATTTAACCAATCGGTGTTGCTACAACTGTTTTAATCAGCTTATCTAGCCCTACCACCAATTTGAAACATGCTCGTCACCTCACTAACCCACCCCGATTGGTCCGATGGCACGGTGGCTGTGAAAACGCTAATGCAAACAGGGTTTCCAGACTATGACCTCAGCGAAAACAAATGAAGCTGAGAGCAGTAGTCGAGCGGAGCCAGGCTAGCAGAATGCATCAGTCAAAGTAATTTGTAAACTGTAGTAAGCATTATTATTTTTTATTTTTTAGCTTTGGGGACTTTGCGAGCCACTGATCAACATCAGCTCATAACCAGGAGTTGCAGTGCGACACGACAATCTCTGCCACACGTCTTACGTTCTGCTCGCAGAGGAGTTTGAGGTCGTCTCTCTGCGGCGAGCTGCCGACTCCCCACTGAGCCTCCAGCACCTCCAGCTGGCTGGAGAGCACCCCCTGGTGGTTGTCCATGCCTACCCCGGCATCCACCGCCAGCTCCTTCACTCTGACAACACACACAGTGGCAGCGTTCACAGGTCAAAGGTCAGCTTGGCGCAGTATTCACCACAGTTAACAATGGCTGATGGAAACACACACACATATACACACATGTTGGAATTGCATGCAAACTGCGTACCCTGCCTGGGTACAATGGAAGGTGAAAACGACAAATGACTCTTAGTGGAAAAAAGAGGAAGAGAAATGAAGAGGGAGGACACATTTGACGCAAAACACACATTTTAAACCCAAAATCGTGGCAAACAAAATGGACGGCAGAGAAAGTGGATACGAAACAAAGGGGTTGGCTGATGGGATGATGGATGGATAACGAGTTAGGATCCGGGCACAACATAAAAGGGTGTGTTGCCATGGTAACACATTGGGTAGGGCCGAGGAGAGACACCTTGTGGGAGAGGTGGTAAAGTCATTGTACTCATAGGTAGGGGAGAGCTCAGAGCGACCCACTCCACTGCCACCTTGGGAGAAGGGAATATCTGAGGGACTAATGCCAAATTCCTTTACTCTGGGGACAAGGAAGGAGAGAGAGAGAGAAAGAGAGAGAAAGAGAGAGAGAGACATACACACACACAACAGGAGATATAAATGTGTCATTACATGTTTGAGAGCACCTAACCCTGCACTCCACCACCGCCAGCTACAAAGCAACAAATCTTTATTAATTCCAATGAGCGCCAGGCGACTATGGGTGACATTGAGAGGCAACGCGGCGAGCTGCTAGCGGCCGGCGACTTGGCGACTGGGAAAGTTGACCAACATCGAACTTTATTTAAATTTTCAGTGACGCGGTGTAGCGACTAAACAATCAGAGAGTAGATATGTGTCGGTGACGCCACTCTCTCTTCTTGGCGTTCCAAAATGGAGGAGAAACTGTGCTTGATGGAGGCAGATTTTTAAGGTTGTATTAATCGCTTGTGAGGTTAATTAATGCATTGGACGCAAAACCAAGCAAATCACAATTGGAATTACACGATAAAACACCATTCATTGACCAGCAATGTAAAAATATCTTAATGTAAGATATGTTATAGTAAAATAATCATTGCAATCATGTTAGATACACAGTGTTTACATAACTACAAAAAAATCAAGAAATTTGACTAAACATTGGTCTTCTAATATTATAGCAAATGAAACCACTAAAAACCACACAAATACACACAACTGAAATCTATCTCGTGTGCATTCATACTGAGGACATTCACGTATTACCTGTTAGCATACCGCAACGTATTCAGGGTGTTTTCACAAGACGCCATCCCCGGAGAGATTGTTGCGATCTGCAATGGGCGAGCATTCAGTTACGTGTCGAACCAGTGACACCCGCTCATTTGTGTGTAATCAGGTGCGCAGTGTCTTCTTGTGTGCAGTGTCTTACCATGCATGTTCTGGAGTTCTCTCCGATGAAGGAGTCCCTCAACACCTGGGTCAGCTTGCTAGCTCTGAAGGGAGTGTGGGGCTTGTTCCGGCCAAGGGCTCGAATGCACTCCTGAAAAAAGGCAATCGTGTCAAGTTTTGGGTGGAATTAATCAGATTTTTGTGTGAAGCTGACTGCCATTACATAATACCAATGCACAAATGGTCGTCGTTTGAAATTAAAACGCAGAAACATCTAATTCCTCTCGTACTTTTTAATGTATGTTCGTAGTTGAGTTTAATTAATACACCATTTTAACATCTTAAATCTGCTGTTGAAAATGAAAACAACAACAACTCTATATCTTGCAATAGTGAGAATAACGTACGGTATACATTAGTGGTCCTGTATTTTCATGTCTTCAGTGCATAGTAAAGCGGTACTCAGAGGCTAACCTTGAGAGCTAGCAAGCTCTTGTTGATCTCAGCACCCTCTAGGCGGGTCTGGCGGTCGGCACTCGAGGTATCGGCCCCTCGCTCGTTTCCCGCCAAGTCGATGAGCGAAAACTTTCCGTGCATCTTTCCTCGCCGGCGCAGGATAATCTGGAATACCGCGTGGCTACGTGACGAATGGGCGTTGGCCGAAGTCTGACCAGAAGTCCTGAGAGAAATACGGGTAGTAAAACAAATTAAGAAAATCAGTTCTTTTATTTTGCCCTTTATTAATGCATTTATTTTGATATCTGATTTCATCTCAATTTTAACTACAAGTATTGTCTTATACACAATTTTACAATTAAGTCATTTTAGAAGGCATTTTGATACGTTGGAATAGCCAAACTAAAATGTAAAGAGCAGGTAGAAATTATAGTTCTTGCTCAAGAACGCTTACAGGTAGGCCGGGCATCGAACCTGCAACCTTGCCTATCCTGCCCCCAGCTTAAAGGTACAGTATATTGTACACTACCAAAACTAACTGTTTGAGTAGCGCTACTCGTACAGTACACTTGAGCCCCCACCCCGCCTTGTTTCCACGGAGACCTCTGCGCCTCCCCGGGCTCACCTGCAGCTGTTTCCCACTTCGATGAGCTTGAGGACGTCCTCGGTGCACCTCACATCCCTCTCCTGCAGGCCCACCACCTGGACCTGCTGCTTGCCATCCTCCAGCACCCGCAGCTTGGTCTTGCGGTTCAGCAGGTCGAACACCTGCAGTTACGATTAGACAAGGATGGAGCTGTGATGCGTTTCAATGGAAGCAAGGATGGAGCTGTGATGCGTTTCAATGGAAGCACAGATGGAGCTGTGATGCGTTTCAATGGAAGCAAGGATGGAGCATTGCTATGATGCATTTCTATGGAAACAAAGATGGAGCATTGCTATGATGCATTTCAATGGAAGCAAAGATGGAGCATTGCTATGATGCATTTCAATAGAAGCAAAGATGGAGCATTGCTATGATGCATTTCAATGGAAGCAAAGATGGAGCATTGCTATGATGCATTTCAATGGAAGCACGCTTCCGTTCCGTTAAGTGGCCGCGGCACCAACGGCACTGTGGTGTGGAGGCTGACGTAGGCAGCGCCCAGACAGCTACATCTACCATGCGTGGCCTGAAACAACGTCAATTTACTATGCTGCAGAAATACCGTTGTGCTCTCAGACTGATCGTAGATACTTGGGAATTAATGTAATGTGCTCAAAACACCCAATCAAGCAAACAACAATCTGTTATGTATGTTAATTTAATCGATACTGTGATTTAGAGAATCGATACAGTATCGTTCACCGGAATATCGCGATACTCGGGTGTATCGATATTTTCTTACACCCCTACTTTATATACTACAGTGTGTGCATGTAATGTTTGGCAGATATCCTAGCATGTAAAGATTAGATACATTTTAAATTTGTCATTCCACAACATTAATAACACTTACCAATAAATTTACATAGAAGCTAAGCTTTAGATCCTCTTTGTTAGCATTACATTTTAAGGTACTTGCCTTTCCGCTGTAAATCTCAAAGAATGTGGCAAAGACCTGGAGGTCTAACTTCTTGTAGTTTGGTTTCTTTAACATGAGAAAGACGTCTCTGGCTGCACAGGGAAAAAGAAGCAGAGATATGCCGTTATAAAGACCTGGTGCTGTTCCCCCTTGGGGTGGACAAGCCTCTGTTCCAATAAGGTGTTAGTTTTTGTTTCGACTGCTTACACACAAAATGTGTATATAACCATAGAGATAGTGAAACCTCCACATGGGGAGCAAAACCACAGCCCAGTTTGGCACAACTATAAGCACATTCATAGCTTCATACTTTTTTCAAAACACTACACAGAGTGATTTGCAAAATACTAAACACCCACAATCTACATTAGACATGGACATCTAAGGCAATGTCACATCTTTTAGATTTGAAAGCACTGCCTTCCAAAATACCACACCTATGAAACAATTGATCACACCTGCCCATCAGGTGAACAGACACTTAGGTGCTTAACTCTAAACTCACCTATCAGCTATAAGCACTATAAAAAGGCAGCTGGTGAGTTTACCTGCCGCAACAGAAATGGAAGGTGCAATACGGGCTACAGATATACAGTACATTATTTACAGTAGAATGTCCCCGGCCAATATGGTGGTAACATCACAATCATGCAGAATGGGGCCCTCCACCACCATGCACGACATACCGTAGGTCCTTACTTACACAATGTGAATATGTGGGCCACCACTATATGTCAGGATACCCATCATTCAAGCCATGGAGAAGGCATGCAACCAAACTGGTGCAGGGTCTGTGCAAGGATGGATTCCCCATCCAAGAAAAGTATTTCCTTACTGTCTTGTGATAGAGGACATAGCCTGTGATTTGAACAAAATGCTAATGCAAGATCCAACTAGGCGAAGATATTATGATTTGGGTTTTTATGTATTTACTGTATACTGTAATTCATTCTTTCTCATAAATGTGTTTGCTGTGTTTACAGTATGTACTGTATTCTATTTAGAATATGTTCTGTTCTCATTTTCAGTGCTAAATGTAACCTTGCATTGATGTACTGTCTGATGATGTGGTCAGAAATATATTTGTGCAGTACTGGTGTGTTGTGTTTGATCAAAACATACATGTACTTGTAACAATTTCTCTGAAAAAAATCTAACGTAGACAATATAGTATCATTAGAAAAGGACAAATGTTAATAGTGTTTTAGATTGAGCACAGCAGTGTTCAAACTGGTTCAAACAGAATCTGATCATATGAACAATGTGTGTGCGATATGGTGACAACATTGGGTTTTTACAAATTATTGTGTATTTGTTTATATTGTGTGAGTGTTTCATTTTGCAACAGATCTGAGGTGTCCTGCTAATTGTGTGCATGCATGCGTGAATTATATGTAGTGTTTTGACAAAATTAGCCCTGTTTTCAAAATTGTGCTTAAGCAATCGAAAAAAACAGTAATAATGCAGTTATCAGCAGTTACTGTAATACCCACCAGCTAGGGCATATATTCCTTTAGAGCAGTCCTGGTTCTTTCCTGAGAAGTCTCCTCCCATGGTCTGAAAAGACATATTTAGTTACAGTAGTTTGTTACTCTTTACATATTTATTATCCACATAAATACTAGGGATGGCACCGATACGATACTGAGATTGGATATCGGTCCGATACAGACTTAAATAGCTGGATCGGTATCTGTGACAATTGGACAGTTGTAACCGATTCATGTGGCTGATCCAATTAAATTAATTTACACGCGTAAGTCTACTGTCAAGCATCAGCCATGTCTAACCTACCCAGGCAACACTATCAGCAGCAGGTTTCTAGAATGCATCTAAGTCCTAAAATAGAGATAGGCTGTCATTTACTCTGCAACTTAACTTAAAACTTAATTTAACACTGGAATCGGATCGGTACTCGGTATCGGCCGATACCCAAAGTGCCAGTATCTGT
>JAODUE010022212.1:5678-23587 GCA_027564755.1 Amblyopsis hoosieri | reverse complement strand
AAAATAAGCTTTGTAACTTGTTCAGAACTGCATAAATCCTTACGAATGAAAGGGAATGTTTTTGCAAGGAAAAAAAGCCTAGGTTTGGCCTAGTTTACAAGTGTTAAAATCAACATGTATCAAATTCATAGAACAGACTATAGCGCTTTAACTTGTAATGTTACTTAATAGACACTAGTGTGTGTTTTTTTCTGATTGGCTTAGCAGCTCAGCGGCGCTACGCACAGTAAAGGTGCAGGGCCTAATAACCTGACACACACACACACACACGCGCACACGCACACACGCACACACGGTAAGGAAGCCTTGAGGTGGAACGGCCCCGTTACTCACGGTGGTTACTTACTGTTGACACAGCCAAACTCCTTCTCGTGTGCCCTGGTCAGGATCTCCTTATAAAGGGCCTCGGCGTCCTTGAACTTGCCCTGTTTGAGGTAGCATGTGGCCTGAAGGGAGGAGCAAGCCTTTTACAGTAGTACAGAGAACGTCCGAAACGTGTGCTTTAATAATAATGAGATCATTGTTGCAGGGATTCTTCCTGGCATAATATCCGAATTAACGAAAACACATTTAAAAAATGTTTTTTCGTTATATATCAGCACAGCAATGTAAGCATGTATGACATTAAGGGTCTGTGTCCACCAAACACCTTTTTAGCGCCGAGAGCGCCCGTTTTCCCTACAAACCCTATGTAGTGCAGCGCTACCTCTGCGCAAAAACATCGTGGGCGCTCAGAGTTTTTTTAGCGCTGCACTCCCGGCGCTTTCAGTTAACAGCGCTGGAGTCGTTTTTTTTTTTTTTTTTTTGTGTAGCCTAGCAAACAAGCGCAGGAGAGAAGCGTTCTGTAGCCACGCTCTCTGTACGCTCTCGGCACAAAGAAAACGTGTTTTGGTGTACACAGGCCTTAAAGGTTGAAGAAAAAACTACTAATATCTAGATTTGGTGCATGAACAATGGGGGCCATAAACTATACATATATATAAAAAAGAATTTGAAATATATTAAACAACAATGAACACAATAAAAAAAAAAGGTTATAAAATACACAACTACATGTAAAGCCCTTAAAGAGGTTTCCTATCTAATATCGTAACAGCCCGGTATGCTGACCAGGTTGTTCTTGGTCTTGGCCACGTTGGGGTCGTCAGCGCCCAGCTTGGACTCGTAGATCTCCAGGGCCCTCATGTAGTAGTACTCCACCTCGTCATACTTGCCCTGGTTCTGGCACAGCAGGGCCAGGTTGTTCAGCTGCTTGGCCACGTCAGGGTGAAACTTCCCCAGGACCTGGTGTGGGCGGGCGGGCGGGCACGCACGTCAACAGCAATATATCTATGGGGATCTATGACGGGATCTTTCGGGAACCTATGGGGATCTATGGGGGGGATGAACCAGCCCTAACACGTATGTGTCTGTGAATTACCCTGGTGGTTGAAACCTGCACTACAACAAGGTGGCATGCACTCCTCTTCACCCCTTACCCACCAACACACAGCCCTCCCCACCCCTGCACCTTCAAGTTCCCCGTCCCCGCGGCGACAGTTACCTTCTCCCTGATCTCCAGAGCTCTCTTGCAGAGCGGCTCGGCCTCCTTGTACTTGCCCCGCTTGCCGTAGAGCACGGCAAGGTTGTTGAGGGTGGCGGCCACGGCCGGGTGGTCCTTTCCCAGGGTCTTCTCCCTGATGGCCAGGGCGTCGTTCACCAGGTGGGCCGCCTCCTTGAACTTGCTCTGGTCCCTGGGGAGAAGGGGGGAGGGGGGGATGGAAGGAGGTACATGCTTTTACTATCAGGGATCCACATGGACTTTAAAATAATAAAATAATTCACGTGGTACGGTGAAAAACTGTGCCTCAGCCATGCAACACCTGCACCAATACAACAGCGCCACCTAAGGTAACTTCAGTGGTGCCGTGGTGCCATAGCAACAAAATAAATCAACAACCAACAAAACAAATAACCAATATGTGGCTCCAACAGCAGGAGATTCGTGGTCCGTCCATCCGTGGTCCCAAAAGGTGTACATGTTTAATATACACATCCACCTGTCTAGAACAATCACTCCATCGTCACAGGGAACATTATCTACACTTTAGGGAGACGACGTGAATGAGTGCTGCCTTCACTCCCAGTGCCTGACATGCCTGTAGTGAAGCATGGGAGCTCCCAGGGCTAGAGAGAGCAGAGCCGAGCCGAGCTAGCTAACACATAGCTTATCCAGAGACATTATATAGAATAGACATGCCACTTCGAGAATTTTGAAGGGAGCTCTATGGGAGAATTCTGAAACGCCAAAGGTTGAAAGAACATGTCCCGCCTCTCCCCCAGAAGAGCCAATCACCTGCTTTATAATTGCAGAACGGATAACCTTTTAAGTCAATTTGGTATCACAAATTCTTGCACATGCATAGTGGAATTTCAAACTGGCAAAACAAATGCTTTTTAAGCCTTGTTTTGGGGCAAAATCACCAAACATTTTAAGATGTTTTTTAATCAGATTTGACTCGCGATCGTATACGTGCAATTCTTATGTCCCAATGATCACTGAAAGAGCGGTTATGGCTCTCTCCCTATTAATGCCATTGAGCACTTTCTAAACAAAAGTCTGGAAGTTAAAAGATTGTTGCCGAGTGGCGAGACTTGCCTATAAGGACTTTGTCTTATCTTAGCATGGACCCTTTTCACAGGACTAAAGGTGCTAGCAATGAGGGGTAAACCTCCCTGTCCTGTCTAAATGAACTGTTAAAGACCCAGATTAGGGGTGCACAATATATCGACTCAGTATCATTATCGCAATATCTCGTTGCACAATATATCAAAAATGTTGCAGGAAGTGCAATATTCTGTTTATTTTGTGAAGAGATGCATTCATTGGCTGTGTGGCTTAGTAGTGTTAGTCGATTTAGACAGAAAAGTAAGATGTGTGGCTGAGGAAGCCAATCGAAGAGGAAAACATTAGTGGCCAATAAGAATGCCTCCTCGGTAGCTTGGAATTATGGTTGTTGTACGAGTCCAATATGACACTGAAAATGTGTTGTTTTGATATGTTCTGAATATATTTTGATAACCTTTGCGTTTTTACTTATGTTTAAAAAAAAAAATCTAAATTAATACAGACATTGCAATTTTCATGATCGATGTTGCAAAATCACATTTGATCAATATCGTGCACCCCCAGACCCAGTCCACACAGGTGTGGCTAATAACACTATCTGCTTATTCACTCTTTTAGTATTACCTTTTTGCATTGTAACCAAATACATACAGAAGTAAAGTGCAAGTTAGTATTTTCTCGGGGGTTACTGTGGGAAAGGGCCCATTGCCCCCAAAACAAACAAACATGTCCGCCCTCCTCCTCCTCGACCGCACCTGTAGACCAGGGCCAGGATGTTGAGCATGGTGGCCACGTCGGGGTGCTCGTGCCCAGAGGTCTTCTCCAGGTCCTCCAGGGCCTGCTTGCACAGGGGTACGGCCACCTCGTAGCGGCCCTGCGAGGCGTACTGGATCACCAGGTTGTGGAGGGTGCGTAGGCGGGCCGGGATCTCGTAGCCGGCCTGCTGGGCCCCAGCCTCTCCGCTGGGCTGGGCTGGGGGGAAGGGGGGACAGTCATACAATATAGCAATACAGCAGTGGAAAATACAAATACATTTTTTAAAAATACAAATGACAATTCTATTTACTTTTACTCATTACATATTAACACAAATATCTGTATTTTCTACTTATTACATTTTCAAAACAGGCTAGTTACTTTAGTGCTAATGTGTTTGTCTATTTTACAGAATTGTACGCCTTCCCAATATCATAAAGATCGAATACCAACCTAAATAGATTGGACAAAAATTGAAGAAAATACTATCCCAGGTAGGGCTATTATGTATTTTATGTGAATTACATAATACGATTAACAGACAAGAAAGGGTCAGCTCGCATTTCGGAAACCATCAGCTCCACAGTATAGACTAACTTAATTAATTCCGATTTACCAGAATAGGCTATTAGAAATCAGAGATGGAGATTTTGTGGCAAATCTGGAGACAATAAGCCATCTACATTTAGTGGTAATGCTAGTCAACTATCTTCTGCATTTAGCCACAACTTCTTATCTACATCATATTGTATGTCATGTTTAGCAATACACAATATTTTTGTCATGTCTGATCCTTCCCTGGCAATAGGATACAATAGGAAGCAGCTTTGTAATACAGTTTTTCAGATATTATGCAATTGCAATATGTTTGTATTTAGTGTTAAGCTTTTAAATAAGAATATATTTTGCCCTGAAACTGCCAGTACAAATGTTGTACTTAGAAAATGTCTGATTTTCAATACATTTTAGAGCCTGTACTTTTTTACTTTTATATGAGTACAGAAGTTGAATCAGCACTTTCACCAGAGTCTTTTTTTTTTTTTTTTACACAAGTATCTGTACTTCTACTTAAGTAATGACTTGTGTACTTTTGACACATCTGACATGGTAAATGGACTGCATTCATATAGCACCTTTCTACCCTTCAGGCAAGTCAAAGCACTGTACAGTATCGCCTCACATTCACCCGTTCTCTCACACACACCCCCACACCCCACACCCCCCCCCCCCTTCTTGCCTGGCCAGTTTTGTGACACCATGGAATCTACCAGCCTTACCAGTTGCAAGGTAAATGCTGTGTTTGCAGTGTGTCAGAAGAACCAGTGACCATGAATAAATAAAGAGTGTAAAAAGACACTGGCTCAATTAACGCTAATACCTTGAAACGAAAAGCCACCTACACAGTGTAGGCTGCAACTCACGTCTGTAATGCATTTTCACTGTGTTTAAACAGGAAATAACCTATAAATAAAGCCCCATTCTTCTACAGATCTACTCCTTCAATATCTTTTTGGAGCTCATGGTTCAAATGAGTCAAGGCCACCGCACACAGGTAAAAGCAATCTTAAAAATACACACAAGCATACACTCCTGTTCTGTGAGATTCCCCTTGATTCATGCGTTTTGTGGACATTTAAAAAAAAAGATTTACTGATCAGTTTAAAGGTCAAGCAATACTCTGACTCTGCACCCCCTTTCCAGCAAATTGCAAAAAAATTGCTAATTTTGCAGCTAATTGCAGGTGTCAAAAACAATAAGCAAGAATGCAGTGTTTGTTTGCTAACAGGGGCAGCATATAGTCTAGCAGTCTGGGTGACTGTTTGCCTCGAGCCGCGGAGATGGCCTACGCGTAAGCACCCTTGAGTACAGATGTCCAACCCCTGTCCATGTCACACTAACTGTAACTGTACTCAATACAAGTTGCGTTTGATGAAAGCATTCGCTAAATGACACGTTTGTAACTGTGAAAGACGACGACAAACTTATGTTCAGTGGCACTGCTGGCCTACCGCCAACGAGGTTACTTCCCCAACTTCCCTCGCCTTACAGGCCACCTTTCACATAAACGTGCGCGTCGTTTTGTCAACCAACAAATAAACACGACAAATAAAAAAAAGGTAAAAAATAAATGAGTACATTTTTTTTAATAAAAACCCTGTAAACTTCCAAAACGGCAAATGGCGTTCGAACCCAAACACGGACGAATCCCCCATCCTGCGCCTGTACCTGGTCCCTGGTCGTCGTCGTTGGGGAACAGGTCGTCCAGGCTGTCCTTGGACGTGTCCCCGGCCCCGCCGCCCTGGCTCTTGTCCTTGTCGTCGGCCTCGGCGTCCCCGTCGAACCTCTTGATCTGGTTCATGAACTCCAGGTGCTTCTTCTCCTCCTCCAGCTGGGCCACGCTCTGCTCGCTCTTCTGCAGCTTCTGCTGCGTGCCCGCCAGCTCGTCGCGCAGCCACTGGTTCTCCTGCAGGAGGCGCTGGACCTGCACGCGCAGCTTCTGCTTCTCAGACTCCACGGTGCTCAGGTGGCTGGACAGAGCGATGATCACCTGTGGGAGCAGGGGTGTTGATACAACGCCTTTAAATAAATAGAATCGCCTTGCGACCCTTCAGGGGCCCGGGCCTAACCCACAGCTTGAACAACCCCACAATAGGAATCTCTCTCTCTCTCTCTCTCTCTCCTCTCTCCCCCCCCCACCCCACCCCACAGTACCTGGGCCTCCCCCAGGCCCAGCTCTATGGCCTCCAGGCTCTTGCGCAGCAGGCCAGACTTCTCCAGGGCGGCGTGGGGCTCGGCGGCGTCCAGCAGCGAGGCCAGCCGCTGGGCGTGCTCCCCACGCAGGGCCTCCAGGCCCTGGGCCACTGCGCGCGTGTGCAGGACGATCTCGTCCTGGCTCAGCCGCTCCAGGGCCTCCTCACGTGGACACACCATGGCGGACATCGCCGGCCTACTCACTGGGGGAGGGAGCAAGACAAGGGCCGTTTATTTTGAGGAGGACAACAACAACAACAACAATAATAATAATAGGTAATGTTTCTGTATGGCAGTAATGTACAGTATGTCATAATAATGTACAGGATGTTGATAATGTACAGTATGTCATAATAATAATGTACAGTATGTTGATAATGTACAGTATGTCATAATAATGTACAGTATGTTCATAATGTACAGTATGTTGGCCCTGATGATAAGCTGCTGCCATTCTAACAGAATGCTGTTGGCTTAGCATTAGCATGCCTGGTGACCGACCTGCTCAGTTGAGCAGGCCTATTGCTTTGGATACAGATGGTGCCTGCTAAATGCTGTAAACAAGTGTGTGTGTGTGTGTGTGTGTGTGGGGGGGGGGGGGCGGTTACACAATACAGTAACCCACACATGATCCATCTCAGAGTGGCTCTGTATTTCCATCAAGGGTGTGAATTATCATAATGAAGCAACAAGGCACAAATAATGATATTGCAATTGGGAGTTACGCACGGATGCGTCAATATAAACCATGTAAAATGTCCACACCAGCACACTGTTTATGTCTTGAAACATAACAACAAATCACCTTGACACTGTAGAGGAGGACACAGGCCCACATTCCCCAGGGGATACCGATGCCTATATTACACCTCCCATTAGCCATGAAGAAGAAAAAAAAAACATAAACCTTGGATGGGGAGCACAAAATGAAGGGCCTGACCATTCCAGGACGGTACTCAGTGAGTAAAATCACAAGTAGGCCTACACAACAAATAAACGCCCAAGCAACATACCATTGTATGCAGCAATAACTGACGCTGCCACGTGAAGAAGCGGCCAGTGGAATAGCAATGGAGCCTATCCCATGGTCTAATACTGTCTGTGTGTGCACTAACAGACATATTGTGTAACACGGTGGCTTTGCCTTTTCCTGTGTTGATCCCTGGTGCGCACTGGCGTCTCCCCACACCCCATAGGTCTCCCTCACTCAATCATCCTCTCCTCTTTCCCCTCCCAAGCCCGTCCGCCCTATCCATGGACTGCAATGCACCAAGGTTCCAGTAATATCTGCCTGTTCTGATTTGGATTAATACCATCCGTTAAACTGACACCGTCAAATTCTCATTTCCATTTCGAGGTTAATCGTGTGGGGTCGAATAGGACACAAACAGAACCTCTGTAGGTCAATCTGAGAAAATATGTAGTCATTGGGATTCACTGGGAATCGATGATGGCTACCGTAAAGACGTTGCTTACTTATTTTTTACATAGTAGGCAAAGGTGCGATATTACCGGTACCTACTTATTATATTTCTAGAGTCTCGTGGGTTTTCCGCTGTTACGGTACCGTAGTAAATATTGCTTGCCTACAGGCCCAAGAACCTCAACCGTTGGTAAGATGCGCAAATAGCCTACGATACCTCGACCCATACACGATAGGCTAGGTTATTGTAGTTAAGACATCTAACTAGATGAATAAAATATTTAAATAAACATGTAGAATGATAATACAAGTAGTTAGCTAGCTTATCACACACTGGGTGGGATACGTCCAACACCATGAATGATCCGCTGGTGTTGTAAATATTCCCTACACAAAATCTAACATTCGTATTGTTTCTATAGTCATACAGCCGTTCTCTATTAACACTGCGCCTTACCGAATACCAGTACCGGTAGGATTTCCCACTGACAAGTGCGATACATGCTGTCAAAAGAACAATGCACAATGTTGTGATGCGTCGCTGGGCCCTATACTATCTCATAGGCCACCTTATTGAGTCAATAAAAACAAAAACATACGGTACTGTCCATAGTTTATAGAAAAACGTTAAGCTACCGTACCGTTATATGCTACTGTATTTACCTGTCAGGCACCCTCGGGTTGTCCTATCACAGAAGAAATGTCAAGCTTGGCACGATGTTCGGCCAGTACTAACACAAGATAAACCAAAATAGCCAACGCACACCGCTAGGTTTAATACGATTATGACCACAGCTGAGGTCTGGGACGCTGCATCAATGGCGAGATCATAACGCGAGAACGAGAGCGCCGTCCAAACAGAGAAACTATCGCGATACAGTACAGTACTGTATTGTGTGGTCCTTACCTTGCTGAGCTTTATTGGCAAAAATACTAACGAATAGTCGTGTCGTGTGTGGGTGTCGCACTGGTGCCCGCTATGTCTGTTACCGACTGTACATCCTAAAACGTTATTTTAGGCCAAACATGGCTGTTTAGCAGAAATCCATAAGTAGCCTATGCATGACAGCCCAGAACCGAAAATGGCTGTTGGCCGAATTTCTCCCAGAATCCACAACCAATCATGTGCAGTGACATCACTAGACGTCTTCAATACCTGGGGGTCACTCACACAGCACATGCCTATCAAAACGTTATATTGACTTTTGCCTATGTAATGAGTTTGATAGTCATTAGGATAGTGAATACTAGTAGGGTGACATATTAAGATAAACATTAAATTAGTTTCAGGTCAGATTGTGACTGATCAAAGTGTTAGTTCATATTATAATAGCAAAACAGATACTAAACAGAAATACAAATCAAGAATCTTTATTTAAAAAAACAAAAACATTACAATGAATATTTCTACTTTCCATTTCACATTGGTTTGAGTGACAACATAATGAAAAAGCATTACTAAAAAAACAAAACAAAAAAACAGAATACATATATTCTGGTATGTACAAGCATTATAGGGCCTATTCATTATAGGCAAAAGGCAAAAAAAAAAAAAAAAAGTGGTTGATAAGTGCTGCTGAAGAAACAATGGCGTGTGCAAAATACTCTCCAGTCCACAAGGCTAGGCTCTTAAGGACAATCTACATTTTCAGTGGAACAGCATTCAGCTGTGCAATGCAGAATATGTTAGGCAACAAGCAAAACAGCATATCGGGAATAAAGGTGCTCCTAAGATAAGCTTGTTCTGATGCCAAGCTTGTGGATTCCAGCTGAAGTAGGCTAATCGGAAAGAAAACTTAGGCAGCAAGAGAAGTACACTATTCAAGACTGAAAGATTATTGATCGATAAACTAACCGATCACACAGTTCCACATCTCCGCCGCGACTACTCGGACACATGGACCATTGCACACACACGGTACAAACACGGATCGACACAGGCACCGAATAACAGGTAAACAGGAAGTTCAAGACTTTGTACACATAACAACTGGTGTATTAATAGTAGAGTAGACTGAAAAGAAGGACACCATTAGAATGTAATAATTGAAATTACTTTGGGACAAGGATCCTATTGTTGTTTTGTGTTATCTCCCAAAAAGACACATAACACTAATCTTACACACTTGTCATCTTGGGTGGTATAATCACAAACTTATACATTTACATTTTGGCAGTGTACTATTCGAACATGATTTCCCATACATTACATAGACTGAATGTTAGCAAGGTATCTTCAATTGCTCTCACGAAACATGAGTATTGTTCTTAGTTGATGGACCGCTTTTGAACCTACATTCTAATCACTAAGGTACAGTCCTCATTAACATTATAGCACCCACAGTTCCTTCCCAGATCATTGTTTATGTTTGAAACAGTGCTGCAAATGTGCTACCGGCAAAGAGCTAGCAGCTCAATATTGGGAGGGGTAGAGAGGATTGGTCAACCAATGAGGAAAGGGTATGTGCTGCCCCGAGTTTCAAAGAAACAACGCTGCTTGCACCTATATTAAGGTCAATTCAGCACACAAATCAGGCAGCGTTTCTTTAAACTATCCCCCATGGCATTGCCAGTAAAAACCTTAGAACAACATTGAGGCTCAGGGACTTTGCTGAGCGGAAGGCCGGGAGTTGTTCCTTATTAGATTTGGTTATACAAAGCATCCATTGCACCAAAGATAAAGTCAATACATTCAACATTTTGTTCAAGTTACCTTCAGTCACTGATCACTAAATGATTGTCCCCTCCCACCGATTCCAAATAGCAGATTCTGACAGCTTATAACAAACAAAACAGAGCGCTGGGTGGGACAACAACCTTTCAAAGCGCCTATAGTCTAAAAAGAATACAGGACAAATGCATGGTATTTTGACAAAAAACGATCATACTGGAACATCTATACAGAGTAAAAACATCTAATCCAACTTAAAACAAACAAAAAAACATTGTAACAGTTGACAATTGTATTAATACTATCAAAAATATTAGCTAATACTTTACACTGAAGATATGGTAATTACTATGCAGATAACAAGGCAGGGCTACACGATTATCATAAACTTATAGCATAGAAGAGCAATGCACTAGAAAGACTTATTTCAGTGTCTACAGCTATTACCAACTATAATGCAGATACATTCTTCTATTTGCACCAGAATTCAATTCAAATGTAATTCTTTGGATCAAACTGAATTTAGTAAAATGTCAATATAGTTTTCATCAATAACCTCCTGTGCCAGGCTACAGAGTAAACATGGTCACTGCAGTAACGCCACACAAAATAGTTTCACATCCTTTGTCAGTTGGTAGAAAAAAAAAAAGCGAATGTCTTTGCTTATATTTAGTTGTTCTGACCACAATATATTTAAATTTACCCCACATACACACGCCCACGCATACACCCGCATACACACACAAACACACACACACACACACACACACACCAGTTACTGTACTTACTAACCAGGTCACAACAGCCTATAGATAAGGTATGTAGCCGACTTGGGTCAAAACACAAATTAATGCAAATACCTTTCTTCTCCCTGGTAATATTATAATTTCTGTAAAGACAGTAAATACTTACAATAATTCAAAAATAGGTACATTCCTCAATTGCCTCAAATACCCCCCAGAACCCTTCAGCTCACCATTTATGTTATGAAAACAACTGCACATCGGCAGGGGTGGAGAAGATGTGAGCCTTTGAGCGCTTTATAATGAGAGGAAGGGTGTAGTGAGCACTCCAGAGTTTCAGGCCAAAAACCATTGTTTTTGTAGTACTGGCTTCAGCCTTCATTCTAATCAAACTGAGAAGTTTAATATTAAACACAAACATTGTTTTGACTCAAGGCTGCCACTGTTCTTATTAAAATGACAGTGGAGGTTGGCAGCTGGCCAACATCATTGTGCTTTATTTTGTGTGTTTTGGGCAAAGTGCCACCATGCTCTTGCAGTATAGATACATACAGAACTTCAGGATCAGGGTGGAAGACAAGCTTGCAGGATTCACGCTGGTTCTCTGTACAAGTTTCAGAAAATCCAAAGTCCTTCCAACCAAATCCAAGACAAATATGTCTGCTGTCAAAATAAAATACCCTGCAGGAATTCCATGTGTATTTATAAGAAGAAGTGCATCGAAAATAAGATAAAAAGCCAAACGTGTTCCCTACCATGAAATAATACATACACAAAAAAAAAAAAAACCTAAACAAAAAATGTCTACATCCCATTTTTACAACAGTGTTAAAGGGAAAGTGTAGTCATTTTTAACTTAAACATAATTCTAAAGATGTTGCTCTTTCCTAGAATAAACGGTCAGATTCAAAAGACACCAGAAAAATAAGACATGTTTGCTAAACTGAAGCCCTTAATAATAAAACATTTTAAAATGTAAAATAAAATAAAAATAAAAAAACACAAAGATACAAATAAATAAAATCTTGTAAAAAGTTTGTTGATGGGAACAGATGGGAACATGTCGAGGGCTATATTACTATCTATTGTTATATATTGTATATCTTGTACCACCTGGGCTTTGTACGCACTGCAGTGCATGACAGCCTTTGGTCTTCATAATGTGTATTGAGCAGAAAAGATAATCACAAAAGCACTCCGTCTTTACTGGTTCATGCAAACGCCGAAGCCCTGTTGCAATGTTGTTGATTGTTCACATCGCAGGTGACAGAAATAGTTTGTAACATGCAGGAGCGGGTTACTAGTTATTAGAGTCAAAGGTAAGAAGTCCAAACATTAGTGGTCAGAGTTTACAGACCCAAATCTAAATGGAAGTTTTGTGCTGTTAAGCTGCTAGTACACATACATATATATATACACACGTACATTCATGTGCGAATAGATACTCCTCAGACAAACACGCACACGCGCGCACACGCACACACGCACACACACACACCAAAAGGTGCATTAAAGTGACTAGAATAGCACTATTCCTCTTAACTATACTCTATCTTAAAAAAAATAAATAAAAAAAAAGGAATAAAAACTAAAAACAAACCACAACAGTCACGCACAATGGGGGAGGGGGGCGGAAACCCACAACGACCAGCTGCATAAGAAATTCCCCACCGCATCTGATTGGCCAATGTCGCTGCCAGCGGCTGCCGAGAGGTGGGGTCCGCGTGCGTATGTGCGACAGGATTGGACAGAGCGGTGGGCCGGATTCAGTAGTGACAGCTTAGTGACGGGTTAGGACGAGCCAGGCTCCTAAGACAGGGGCTTGCTGTAGCCGAACAGTCCAACGGGGAGGTACTTGACATGGGTGGGCCACTGGGCAGCTAGCTGGAAGAACTTAACGTCGTTCCACTCCACGCCGTCTATAGACACTGGAGACAGACGCACAGGCGGTTTTAAACTGTCAGGTTCAAATCATTGGGCATCAGATAAGGCAAACCTTAGCAAATAACTTTAGGCAAGTGAGTTACTTTTACATAGGTGATTTAAAGAACTACTAAGAACATTTCAATCCATCATAATTGGCCGAATCAGCTTGTAAATATTACACATTGGCGAAGTGAAAGCTCAAAATGACATTCCACAATACGCTAAAGGTACTTTAGTAAACTAGTTTGAATTGAAACACAGCAATCTAATAGACCGCTACATGTTTTACCTGGTTTTGTGCCATATTCGCCATAAATGCACAAGGCAATAATTAAACTACATATGATGACATTGTATGGCTTTTATTAACATTCAGTAACGCAGGTTACCTTTCAGGATGGTCTGTTGCGGCTTGGCCGAGCAGATGAGTCGACTAATGCCCTCGATGACCTGGCTCTTGGAGTCCAACTCCTTCTCTTTGGGCTTCTTGCCCAGGAAAATGGTGGGGACTGTAGACACAATGAGGAGACCAGTATATCAATGTAGCCTATAACCCATATGGACACATACAGCCGCAGGAAAAACATAAGAGACCACAGGAAGCATGTAACGTATGTATTTGTATATCGGTATTTACAGATTTTGTTATATTTTTTATGGTTATAGTATGCACTGTTATATGTATAAAAACAAAGTGCAGTGGGCTCTTATTTTTTTCCGCAGCTGTAGAGAAGCGAACCATTTAAATGTTTTACCTTTTTTGTTTTTCTCCTTGGTGACCACGGTCATGGCCATGGTGCTGACCTGGGGCTCGCTGCTGCCCCCGCCTGGCAGGCGGCAGACCTGCAGCGAGCGGAAGGCGCACTTCAGTGTGTTCTTGCAGCCTGTGTCGCGCCGCTCGCCCTCCCGCCGCTTCTCGGCCAGCGAGGCCAGCCAGTAGTCCACCTGCAGGCCGATGGCGTCCACGCCGTGAGACATACTGGGGCTTCTGGGGAGGGTAGGCAGGAGGAATTATGGGTAGGGAGGGGGTTAACGTTCAGCATGAAATACGACTGTGTAGACTAGAGTGGATATATTCCTAGTATTGACATGAAGTAACATCTGCACTATTGGAGGGAGGGGGCTCCCCTTTAATGCAGACCATTCACACTATTAGGCACCTGTGTCTAGCTAGCAAACCTCCAATATAAGGAGTCACTTGTCTTGGAGTCTCATGGCTCTGTTGCTATTGAGGAACCAGTAAATGGGGGTACAAATAATAATGGTATTGTTTTAGACATGTAGACATTTATATATATATATATATATATATATATATATATATGATTATTATGTTAAAGAGTGTGTTGATTTGAACAATAAAGACATCAAAACACAATACAAAATATACAATTCAAAATACCCTTTCAATAGGAGAGATACATTCATATAAAACTGGGGCAGGGACTAATGTGTGTGCAAAATCGAGAGGAAAAGAAGGGAAAAAAGAAAGGAAGGAATGAATGAATGAATGAATGAATGAAAAATGTGAGTAAAAGGAGGCAGGAAAGAGAGAAAATGAGAACAAGCCAGCCAGTCAAGTCAAAGGGAGGAGATGTATTAGATGCTAGCTAGCATGTATCCTAGCGTGCTAGCTAGCTAGCTAGCATGTGGCCTAGTCTGTTAGCTAGCATGAATCATAGCATGCTAGCTAGCTAACATTAATAATAGCGTGCTAGCTAGCTCCTTACCCCTGCACCGCGAGGGCCGCACCCATGGAGGGGGAGGAGGGGGGCGTGGCCACCTCCCTCATCATCCCGGTGGGGGAGCCGTGGGAGGGCGGGGACGTGGAGGGCACGGCCAAGCTCACTGCCACGCCCTCTTCTGTGTCTCCTTGACAACCAGAGAGAGGAAATGTAAGGAATGCCTTTGCACCGAGTAGTGTGTGGATTGCTAGTGCGTTCATAAATGATCCGCGTGAAATACTTACATCTAAATATTGAAATAGGCCTGAAAATACCTTAGATGTTTTGGCTAGCATACTTATTTATAAATTCTCACCTGTTGAAGAAGAGCCAGACTCAATCAGGCCAACCTTCACCACCTGAGAGGATAAACACAAAAAATATAATCTGCCATGTAACATAATTCTCCTTATAATATACCATATAAGACAGTGAGCTATGATGAACCCCGCTCCCCTGCGCAAAATGTTACAAAGGCGCCAAACAGTATTGTAGATAGGACCATTGCGTGTATTGAAGTATTTGAAAGTAATATTTACGTAATTTATGGCTGCAGGGCAACTGTCTTGACATCGTTACACATGGTTATGACATAGATTAGGCTCTACACTGGTCAACATGCCTACATGATCACTGGTCACATCTACCCATTAAATGACATAGTCTGAAATAGTCCCCTTCCAAGAACAGTCAAGTGGTCTGGGTGTTGGGCTCCCAGCTGGAAGGTTGTAGGTTCAAACCCTGGTGCTGACCTACCTGTAAGCATCCTTGAGCAAGATGCCTAACCCCCTACCCCCTAAATGCTCCCGGCAGCAATCACCATGTGTGAATGTGATACAAAATACTTGTAAAGCGCTTTGGATAAAAGCGCTATATAAATGCAGTCCATTTACCATTTAAGAACAGGGGAATTGTCAAGCTTTTAGGGGAAATGCCGAAATGGTGCACGTTTTAGACTACACATTGTTTTACATCCTAAAAGCTTAAGAGGGGGGTGTCGTATTTTCGCTTTTCTGAAGCCAAAAAAGCAAGAGGGGATACCAACCTAAACATAAGAACAGGACATCAAAGGGATAGTATCTGATGATCCAAGACGGAAACTAACTTTACTGTATTTTCCTGTACCTGCGATTATGTGATCAAGATCGATGTGAGACAAATCATGGCATGCTAAACAAATGTCTAAACAAGCCAAGATGACGAAAACTATAGGAAGTCATAACTAAACATTATCTTAAAATAAAACAATGTAGGCTGACTTACCCTGTTATGTAAGGATATTGATGTTCCTGTAGTCTAGCCTACATGTTTGTCATTCACGTGAATTGTCAAGATCGTGCATTGAGACCGGTATAATTATATTATGAATAAGCTACTGCAGCTCTCAAAAGCATTTTGTAGTTCTGTCTGTTTCTCTGATATTTCATAACTATTATTCGAGAAATGTGCTATTATGTCCTGTTATCAAACACCATTAGCCTACATGCCATGTGCAAATAGCTTACTTTACAGGCATGCCTATAGCAACAACCAAGGAGGGTGTGGCATTGAATAGTGAACTTGCCAATGCTGGTAGCCTTATGATGGTCATCAAAGTAAATATAAATAAATACAGACACGTAAAACGTACTAACATGTAAAACCTTACCCCAATAAAAGGAATGAACTTCTGGTAAGAGTCTTCGTCTCGCCTGAGAGAACAGAGGAAGGAAATTAAACATGTTATTTCCCCTCTGCTGACGGTAAACTAGTTAGATATAAACACTAGTGTATTTGCACTTTAAAAAAGTGTGTGTGCAATATCTGGCCACCGGGAGGCAGACCAATACAGTACAATGGAGGAACCCAACAGCCCCCTCCCAAACCATGCTTTCAATTTGAATCCAGCCACAATGCTGTACAAGTGGAATTAGTCAAAAGAATTTAGGCGAAACAATAGTGTATGTTATGATGCAGGTTTACTCTTGACATGCACATGCGAGTATACCAGACCTCACGTAGTAATTTAAGTGTGTGTGTGTGTGTGTGTGCCCACTCACGTCCTGGGCTTGCAGGTGAGCATGGCCTCGGCGATGGGGAGCTGGTGTGTGATTGTGGCCCCGCTGATGTAGTGGACGATCCTCCCTGCCACGTCCAGCTGGTCTGCAGGACGACAGACACGGTTGTGTACGGAGTGACTTGTGGAGTGTGTGTGTGTGTGTGTGTGTGTGTGCGCGCGCACGCAGCAGTCGCGCGTTACTGCTGGACGTGACGTTGAGGGCTGGGAATCGTATGATCCGCTACGTGGCACAAGCGTGTCAGACCGAAAACAAACGCACCGACGCACATGCGCAGCCAGCCCGGCTTTGAAAACAAGGAACAGAGGGGCTCGGATTATAAACACGCACGTGAACACACAGAAGTGTGATGTCATTATCTGCTGAGGAAGTGATTATTCCATTATATCTTCACATGGAAAAGTGTTGTTTTCTCCGATATTAATGTTTACAAGGTCATATATAGCAGGGGTTTGCAAACGTTTCAGCTTGTTCTGAAAATAACAGTGCCAGAGACTCGCGACCCCCGCTACCAACAGAGGTGGTAGAAGAATAACAGCCATATTATTATTTGATAGTATTTTAATACAGGCTATTAGCAGAATACATTAATGTAATGTATACACTGTACTGCTACTAATAATTGTGTCTAAATTATGCCTTTTTAAACATTTTAAAATGTTAATTCATTTCTGACAATCATCTTGTGACCCCCTCCTCTTTGTCTCGCGACCCCCTGGGGGGTTCCGACCCCCAATTTGAGAACCACTGGTATCTGACCGTTAAGCCACAACAGAAGCTGGTGAATATACGCGTCCTTCCTGCGCTCGTACGAGTCGTACCTGTTTGCGGGGCCTCAGTGCGGCTGAACAAGTCTCTCCACGCGCCGTCCATGAAGGAGGTGCTGTAGCGGTTATCCAGCGCTCCCAGGTGCTTGGCGACAGGGTGCGAGCCTGGTGGGAGGGACGGAAGCACACAACAGTTGGTCGGTTGTTTTCTCGAAAGGTTCGCCGCGAGAGCTTCCGCCTCGCCGTGGCAACGCGGCAGGCAGGCCGGGGCGCCCCTTACCCAGAGGCACAACCAGGAACCTCATGTGGCTGAGCCAGTCAGAGGTCTTGTTGGCCAGCTGGGTGACAAAGAACTGCAGGATGGCTCCAAGGTAACTCTGGCCGCCCACGGCAACCACCTTCACCGCCCGGGGCATGGACGAGTTACAGTTACAGCTGCGGGGGGGGGGGGGGGGGGGCGAGTGAGAGTTTAATTAAGTAACA
>JAODUE010022201.1:0-23589 GCA_027564755.1 Amblyopsis hoosieri | reverse complement strand
CGTGCTTTCACGTCAGTCTCCAAAAGTCTCCAGTAACACCAGAAAAAGTCGCTAGATTTGTCGCTAGTCGCTTTTTTTAAAAAAAGTCGCTAGAGGGGTCTGAAAACTCGCTAAATATAGCGACAAAGTCGCTAAGTTGGCAACACTGTCTCGAACAGCCACAGTAGTCAATGTGGTCCTTGACCCAGTTAATTAAAATACTAGCGGATTTCAAACATCTTTGAAGTCACGACTAAAATAACAATTCAAGTCCGACTCCACAACTTGGCTTGGTGATATTTCCGACCATTTCCACAGGCATGGTTCAGTGATGCATGCCACGGAGTCATAGACAAATCAGTAGAAATTATCACCCTGTCTGAAATTGACTGTTGCAGCAGTCTAAGGTCGTCCGCGAGATGCAATAACCATCAGGCCCTTTTGTATGCTTAAATAATTGTGTCGCAAAGCTGTTTTATGTCAGCGAAGAGCTTTGTTGTTCGGTGCGTGAGGAAATGAGGGGGAGGAGGGAGCAAATCTTTTTAGCGTAGTGACAGGGTCAGGGCTTGCTGCCGATGGATTGTCTTTTGACAGACAGCTGCCTGCCCTCTCCAACTCTCTCCCTCGCTGATAAAATAATAGTTGAGAGCGACGTGCACCGACAGCCGGGAGGGATTGGAGTCTCCGCGAGCTGCAATTCAAAGAGCGCCGCCATTTATCAGTGTCACAGCAGACAACTCGCGTTTAGTCAAACACATGTGCGTGCTCGCACACCTAAACAACATATTGGTGTGTTCAATTTTAATACAAGGAAGCACAAAAAACACACTGTCGCTATGTTGTATATGCTTACACGTATTTAAAGAGGGAATTAGCTGTGCGCACACAAAACACCGACATTTGAATAAATGTGATTACCAGAGGAAGCATGCAAACAAGCTTGGTTGTGGTGAAGAATATATCCTTCACACATACAAATGTTATTCCAAGAACTGTGTGTACATTATATAGCCGACGCACATTTTGAATCTCAAACATTACACGACACAGACAAGCGTACTATGGAGATTGATGTGCAAGCTCCCACACAAACATGTGAAACTATAATCTCAGTGCCTTATTAAATAGACTGCCATTGCGGTCGTACCATCACCGAAGGTGATTTTGCCTGGAATACAGTAGCAGTATGAACCAGCGGTCCATGCCTAAATGCAATGTAAATCTATCTCCCAGTGCGGGTGACCTCATATGGACGTGTGGGGCCCCAGGAAGGAAGTATTTGCTCAATGTCTTTGACAGCTCAATCCAGTCTGGCCCACTGCTGTTTTTGTCTTTCACCCCCTCCTCCACCACTAGCCCTAGGGGCTGACAGCACTGCCATAACAGTGAAAAGTGCAGGAAAGCCCCCACTTTGTCACGCCAGGGTGGCACACTGGCACACGCTCCTTTGGTACCCTCTCTGACACCCGGAGCACGCAGGACTGAGGGACGCTTGGTACCGAATAGTGTGGAACAGATACGATATGCTGCAGAAGTATCATACAGTATATACATGCATACATGTGATCTGGATATTCTCTTACATAGACGTTTCAAAGGAATAAAGAACAGCATGGCAGATAGAAATGCGACAAAATTCAACAGGTGTCTATGATTAGCGGGTAACACAGCCTCTGTGTTCCTATGCTTATATTCCAAACAATGTTCTGTCAAGTACTGGTTAACTATAGGCGAAGGTTATCTATATGATATAGGTAATGTGTTAAGCATTAGACTATGGTTAAGTTAGGTTATAGGATAAGATATAGATAATCTGTTAGTCATTAGGCTATGGTTAAGTTAGGATAAGATAATGGGTTAGGCATTAGGCTATGGTTAACTTAGGATAAGATAATAAGTTACGCATTAGGCTATGGTTAAGTTAGCATAAGATAATGGGTTAGGCATTAAGCAATGGTTAAATTAGGATAAGATAATGGGTTAGGCATTTGGCTATGGTTAAGTTTGGATAAGATAATTGGTTAGGCATTAGGCTATGGTTAAGTTAGGATAAGATAATGGGTTAGGCATTTGCCTATGGTTAAATTAGGATAAGATAATTGGTTAGGCATTAGGCTATGGTAAAGTTAGGATAAGATGATGGGTTAGGCATTAGGCTATGGTTTAGTTAGGATAAGATAATGGGTTAGGCATTACGCTATGGTTAAATTAGGATAAGATAATGGGTTAGGCATTAGGCTAAGGTTAAGTTAGGAACAGATAATGGGTTAGGCATTAGGCTATGGTTAAGTTAGGATAATATAATGGGTTAGGCATTAAGTTATGGTTAAGTTAGGATAAGATAATTGGTTAGGCATTTGGCTATGGCTAAGTTAGGATAAGATAATGGGTTAGGCATTAGGCTATGGTTAAATGTATGCATGCATTTACAATAGATAATTCTACAAATAGTACAACAGAATGGCTGTGTCCAAATCAGGCCTATAGGCTACAGGGAAATCCGAGATTATTTTGCAGTCATTATATAAACAACACTGTTTTAGTTTTAAACACAAAGACATGAGTCTCCTGCACCTGACAACGCAACCAACCCCTCCCTCACCTGAAAGCTTAGCATGTCATCCACAGCTCAGTTTCCCGACCGTCCCTGAAATTCCCCAACCCCGTCCACAGTTTATAACCTGTTTTCAGGTAAAGTCAGTTGCTGTAGCAAATTGGGGCAACTTGTGTTTTTGGTGCGCTATACGGTATAAACAGTGTAACAAAATGTTGCATTGTCCCTTTCAAGTAACCTACAGCAATTCTGTACACTAGTAGTATTGTGTATACTATTATGTAGGATGCAGAAGTCCTGTCCAGTGTACTCCAGAAATAAAGGCAACTAAGCCAAATAATGTTGGCAACAAAAAACATTACACTATTTTCACGTCATCCACTACACTGTTAATTTGGCTTATTCTTAGTTAAAGGGCACAGTTTTAATAGGTTAGTTTAGTCACAATAAATGGGGTACATGCCCTCATTATACCCTACACTAATGCCCACTGAGATACTCTCATTGAGACATTCCCCCGTGGCAAGCCTCCCTCTGTGCAGTCTGTGCGTTCCCCTTGGTCGATTCCATGCCTTAACACAACACAGGGTAATTTGAAGGCAGAGATCAACCGCATTCACTGGCAGCAGTGAAACATGGAGTGGCTTTGATTAGAAGACATGGGAGATGAGAGATTCATCGACACTTCTGTGAGGGCTCCTAATGAGGAATACAGATCCAGGCAGTTCACAGCCTGAGTTAGAGGCCCCTGTTCCAGCATTTAGCTGCTTTATCGGCAGGTCGCTGTCCTTAGCACAGGCGGGAACTCCTGTGTGGACACACTTGCTAGAAAGACGTGGCAGTGTCGCATTCACTCAATCTGATTTCTGGGGCTCTGTTCAGGAAACCAGGTCCAATTGGGAATCGCTTATGAAGTGTCTGGCGATAACAAGTAAGCCTGAGACTTCTATCAGGGGGGCTGACAGATTTGTGCTTGAAGCCAGAATCCAAATGCAAACCCTTTGTCGCTTGGTGTGGATGCAGTTGCCAGTAGAGATGGTTGGCTGGAGAAACTCTTTGTACTTGTCGGTGACATGAGGCAAAACGAGAATAGCTCTAAGGATAAAGTGACGGTGTCCATCAGGAAGCAAAAAGAGAGTTGTGTATATTGGGTAAGAAACAGAAAACCATGGTAAATAGATAGTAAATGTCAACAGAAGAAAAGGAATTGGTGAGGAGATTTATTGAATTTGTGACTTCGGCAAGAGAGAAGGGAGACTAGAGTTGGCTGGATGGGAATATATGAAAGAGGAAGATCGGAGCAATGGGAAAAGATGTGAGACTAGAAAAATGTTGCATCACAGCTGGATGTCAACTTTTGATGAGACCGTGTGAAAATTGGTTGAAAGATGGCGGTCAAGCGGTGAGCTTGCTTGGAATAGGTAACTGTATATATAAAGTGCCTGTGAGAAGTGTTTAGTCAGCTTTAGCAGAGACTTTAACATCCTGTAAAAGCTATAATCTCAGGGGATTTACTTTCTTACTCTGGGAAAATAAGAGACTTTCGTTGTTAAATAAGATTTCACACGCTTATTTTAACACATTACCCTATCACATTACACTTTTACTCTTAATCTCCCCTTTAAATAATTGCAGATGTACAACAGCCAACCAAAAAAAACTGCCATTGTAATCCTTTTCATCCGTGTCAAAGACATACAGTTGCCTATGTGAGAGGATGGGAGAGTGGTATAGTGATGAGTCTAGTCTAGGTCAGAGTGTTTCAGGCCATGGTTACAGTGTAATAGCACAGGACAACATTCCATAAGTGGCTAACTGGGGTTTAATTTGGGAACGCTCAAGTCTCACCCCATCTAATTACGTACTTCCAATTAGCTTGAGGCCAGAATCCAGTAAATGCCTAATTGTCTATTGACATTATGCAATGAACTGAAACAAAATCCTCAATCTCAGTTACCGTATCGCCTCAACAGCAGGAAAAATACAGACGAGTGAAAGTGGCAGGCTCTGAGTTCTGAAGTGCACTCGCAGACAAACAGGCGAGCCGGCGAGAGGGTGTGTGCCATTCAATATTCGGTATTCCAATCATGACTTTTCAAAGTCAGCCGAGATGTGAAAGACGTCAGCCTGACAGAGTTGGAGCAAAATTCTTTTTCATGTACGTCTCTCCTGGTGCCTCCAGAGCTGTCTGCTGCGTCCTGTCTTTGGCTGCTTTCGTGTCACTGCGCTGTTTGTCTTTTAAATTAAAATTCAACATCACAGGAGCCTTAATTGATGTGAAATATTGTTGCCATATAGAATGCTGACAAGTTTGACATTAGTCATTTTGCCAATAGGGAGCAACCAACAATTACCAGCAACAATCAATCTACGACTCAAAATAAATGATTACAAATATTAATCACAGGATTCCAAATTAGCACATGCCTACCAATAATAACCAACAATTAGCAATGTACCTAATATAGTGTATACTCACGTGCAATTCCATCCTCTACCTCTGTGTTTCTCAAATGGTGGAGGTAGACTACTGAACATCACGGTATGATATAGAACATTTTGAAAATAACAATAACATAGTCTTATTAGAATAATATTGACAAAACAAAAATGTTCATTACCCATTAAATAGGCAATTACATTTTTAAGCTCTTAAAAAGGTTGTACCTTCCCTTTAGTTTTATGAAGAAAGAGTTGTAAAGGCATGCAATTTATCTGCATTTGAGCCTTTAAAATGTAATACTCTAAAATGTAATACTAAAATGTAATGCTATAATAGGTAGGTAATCAATTTGGACTTCTAGAAAAAGAGAAAGCATTTAGTAGCATCAGTCACTTTGCAGACAGCTATATTTAATCAAAGGGGAACCTTTATTAGTGTCTAATTGAACGTTTTCTTGATTATCAATTCTATGTTGACAGTTGATTGAGTATTGTGCAATTGCACAAAATGAATTGCTCTTCCATCACATGGCTAGGAAATGTGATAATACACATGCAGTTGATGCAGGTGTGTTCAGAAACAAAAGCCTGTTCCCGACTTCCAAAGTATCATTCTGTTTGCAGCATATACACTTGGGTTTTCACAGCAATAACAGGATAACTATTCATCTGGAAACACTGCATTGTCTGAATACCAGGGCCTGTGTGTTCTCATCCATATAGTATGTGGGATTTAATAAGAGATGATATACTGTCTGCCCCTTATTTCATTTCCCATTTGTTTACCAAATCCACATAACAGATGATGTATACAAAAACACCTGGAATACACCACATTGCTTTCATATTGTAGAGTGCGCATATGGTCAACAATATAAGATCGGACATTGGCAACAGTAAAATCTTTGTATTTTAAGAGGTAGTGTGTGTATATATACTGTATAAGTTACATATTATCATCACATGATTATACAGTATGACAAGTTAAAACATCTAATATGTATACAGCAGAATGAGCATTTCACCTCTGAGAGCCCTGAAATACCTGTTTGAGAGCAAAGCCAATGGTGTGTAGAAATATGCACTAGAACATACTGAGCTCTTATTGGATTTCATTAAAGTTCAACAACTATTAGAAAATTCTATGAGCTCCACCAAAGCAAGTGGATCGTGTGCATCGCAACAGTGTATGCCGTTCGGAACATGGCTGCGTCATTTCGCTTTTTTCCTCCTTGCTATTGATTGGATCTTGACCCAAGCCCACAATCCATAAACCCAGAGGCATTCAGTGAAAATTGTTCAGCCAACTTGAAAAATCTGGAATTAGCTGACAACCTTGCAGTCTTTTCCCACCAACCACTACAAACATATAGGAGGAAATTTACTTCACCAATTTGCCAGCAGCAGGACATGAGAAAGCATCAAGGGATTTCACAATGTAGCCCAGTCCTCAAAAGAAACTAACGTCTTCTAGGCAAATATGATGAGTAATCACAAACTCTAAGAAGACAAAAAAGAAATGTTTTACACATTTGTTCAGTCAAATTTGTTTTTAAAACTACAAACTTTAAGTATTCAAAAAATCTACTCTTTGTAGTTTTGGTTTATAGTGAAAGTACTCAGCAAGACTATAGCTATTTTGCAAGACTATCGCCTCAAGCATGTGTTGCCGCTATTCACATTGCCGTGCTGAATAATTAAAGTGTGTGTGTGTGGGTGTGTGTGTGTGAGTGGGGAAGGGGGGTTACTTTTGGCAGATATGATTCTTTGATTAACAAACTTCATTCATGCTGCTGTTTAAGAGGATTTGTGCAGATAAACTTGCACTGATTCTTGTTTTTCTTGTGACTGAAAACCTGGCGAAATAACAAGGTGTAGAGTACAAATCTCATGTTTGCACATCAGTGAAATTACATCTCAGACAGCAAGCTCCATGTCAAAACTAGGCAAAACCTGTTAGTTTAATATCCCCTTTTAGGAAGCATCAAATGTCAGAATTGCTTTTCCAAACAGGAACAACTGCCAAACAGTTCTTTTAAGGTTACCTTAAAAAAACACGAAATGCAGTAGACGTATATGGGTTCAGTCGCTTTTCAACCGACTTAATATTTCACTAGGGCAACAAACAATAATAAGACAGAGGCTCCTTGACAGCCCAATTGACTTGCGGCAAAAGAACAAGTGGCCTGCTCCAACAAAGATAAAAGTAACCACCACTTTTCTCTCAATTGCGTCGCTTCTCTGTCTCTGTCCATGTCTTTTGTGAGGAGACTGAGTGACAGCGCAGTGTCATCAGAGTGGCAAAATATTGCCCGGATACAGAGGCAAGTGCATTATTAATTCATCCGTCTAGTTATGAATCGTATTGTGAAGACTTTCCCTGCTGGGCATGTATGTGTGTGTGAGTGCACAAAGCAACTGCTGATATCACTCTGAGCCAGAACAGCATGCACACAATACAACACAAAAACCGCAGCCTTGGAGAATCCAGCGGAGATAATATTGCTGTAGGTGTTTCTCGTGGTGTTGAAAGGCCTTTGTACGTGTGTCTGTCCATGCGTTGGCTTGCATTAATAAGGGAGTATGTACGTAGCTTCTTTGTACATAATTTCTGTACATCTGTACACAGGTGATACTCTATATCACAGTACTGTCAGCCATCATTGGTAAAATGCCCTACTGTGGTTTTGGCAGACACAGGTGTCTTGTGTGGTGGTGTGTAAGGCTGTGCAGCTGTCATTTAGCCCACGGCAGTGCCGGTTGGTCACTTGGTAGATGTAGGGAACTGACAAGTTCTTTTTGGCGGGAAATACGGGGTCCCTGCTCCCACCGCCATACCTCCGTACAAAGGTAATGTGTGATGAGAGAACAGATACATTCTGTATAGCTCAGAAATCTGATCTGAACACTGAAGGTCTATGGGAGCCTATATTGTACCTCTTCTGAACAACACCCACACACAGTGGGGCCTTTGGTTTATTCTACCATTATTAAAATTGATTACCAATATTAATTTGCCTTTAATAAATAGCTTTTTACCGCCACTCCTCGCAGTAATAATTACTGCAAACACCAAAGGCACACGCAATTCAAAATACCCTCAAGGTTTAAAAAGGCACACGCAATCGCACCAAGCAAGCGGCAGATATTGGAAGCAGGTATGGCAGCTTCATGTCAAAGGGGTTGCCATGGTGACTGGCACCGTACGATGAACCCATGCGTTTTTTCTCTCTCTGCCTCTCATGCTTTCACCCTCTCCGCAGTGTATATCTCTCTATTTTGCTACTAGTTATTTCATCTCATTGGAGAGTGGACAGCTTTGTATATCACCACGGCGACCTGTGTGACCCTGCGAATGTGGCAGTGAGGTGTTCGTCGAGAACGCTCGTAGTGCTGAGATCTATCCAGCCATTATTAGCATGTCACAGCCGCAGACTCGTATTCACACGGTGAGAGGTCAAAGGAGAGGACCGCTGGGCGTTGCGACATGGCGTCGCGTTCCAGTGTTTTCTCCGGGGGACGGTAATTGGGAGAAAATGGACAAGCGCGAGCTCAGAGCAGATAATCACAGGCTGACAAGAGAAATTAGCATGTTCAGTAGCAGGGCGGCGTGTCACCACGCACAAATGTCACACCGCTTTCTGCTTCGTCTTGCTTTTACACGCAGAGGTCATCCAGAGTTACAGTGCTAATTACTTTGCCATGGACGTTTTGACTCTGTGATGGTGTGATGTTTTCTTTTAGACCCCCCCCCCCCTTCCCCTCTCCAGGAGATTACAGCTGGCCTGGCTTTCTCTCTGTACCATCGCAATGTAACAAAGACCTCCTGGTCTCCTTGCTAACCCCGGCCATGACGTTTTAAAGCCCCCGATCTTTTTACGGAAAGCATCTCTGTTCTGTCACTGTATTCACACGGGCCCTGTCATTTATTCTGTTTGCATGATCTCCTACCCCACTCGTTAACATAGTCCATTAGCGCTGAGCAGCTAGGACAGGCTAGAGCAGCAGCACAATGTAATTGGTTAAAATGTCAGCCATATTCTGTCTGCCATGTGAGCCCTTGATGAAGGCGAGGGAGCACTGAAAGTAGGAGCTATCGTTTGTAATGGGAGTCTAGCAGAGCAGCTTGCGCGATGACTCAATGGGTTCTTTGTCTTGCTGAGCTTCAATACACCGGGAGCACAGTGTCACACGCGCACACACTGACACACACTCACACACACACACACACACACTCACACTGTGGCATTCAGCTGAGAAAAATAATCACACACACACGCGCACACACACACACACACACACACACACACCTGTGTGACTGCAGGGGGGGCACACATGTAGACAGGTGTAACAAATCTACATTTGGTGCATTGTGCACAAACACATACACACACACACACACACACACACACACACACACACTATTATACATGGCTCTTTGTTGCCATGTTAAATTAACTCAGCTCACATTATCTCTTTCTTCTTTGAAATAATGGTGCATTTTGCAATAAAACAAAGGACGGATTGAAACAGGAAATAGTGGAAGGGTGGATGTATTCTGAAACAGTATGCGAATGGCAAACTTCACTCTGTACAGACAACACAGTATGAACCAATATCTCCATTGAGGGGAGTGTTTCGTTGTAAAGCTCACCAATTGAGCTTTACATCTTCACTGCATATATTGCAGTTGTGATGTTTCAAAATGGGGTTGTGTTTCAACACCAACAACTGCGGCGCTTTGAAAGGCTGCCTGGAGGATTAACGTCAGCTCTACTCAAAGAATACAGCCACATGGTGAGGTTCTATTATCTACGGCGCCATGTAATACAATGAGCGCATATATTTTTAGTATTTAGACCCCAGCAAGCCTCAATTCCTTCACCCCAACAGTGTTGGTAACACGCTCATGCCCAGTAAGAGTATTTGGAATCAATTTTATTACACTACACTGCTTTTATAAAACTTACCCTTTCTGAACTTTTTTCTAAAGTCAAAATAGCTTTTAATGAAATACATACAGTATAACAGCTAGCAGAAATTAACTTTTGTAAAACCCCCAGCAAGTAGCTTCTGGACTTCAATATTATCTCCTTATGATGATGTTTGTGGACCGGAACAGGATAAGTATTAGACTACCATTTAATGTATTTACATTGCTCCTCAAAAGCCTACTTATTTCTAGCAGATTACTGTCTCAACTGGTAGTATGTATTGTGAAGTCATGCCAGTTTACAGAATCATATTGCTGTTGTATGTTTTGGATTGAAAAGTGAGATATACAATGTACTGTACCATCAATGTTTACAATGTGTAACGTCTGCACCACCAGTTATTCTGAATAGTACAGCAACAAAAACACATAATCTCAGCTCTCCAGCCCAGGCTCAATGACCCTGCAGTGACATCACATCCCAAGAAACCATCTACAGATGACATTAAGCTCTTCACGGTACTCTAACTGAACATCATTATTTTAGCTGTTTCCTCTATAGGGCAAAGCACTGCCATGCCGGAACATTCAAATTAAACTCTACAACAACAAACCAGAATAACTTCAACTTAAAAATGTATGCTGCCAGTACTGCTTTAAAGTTATGGTGTGAAATTGCAATAGTCCAATTTGGAAGAAAGTTTTTATATGCCATGTATACAATATATGCATAATACATAATAGAGAAGTATGAACTCCAATAAAACGGTAAACAGCTTAGAAGAAGTAATTTGAACAGTCACCACCACTGTATTTATTCAGTACAGTATATGAGGAACATTAAAAAGGATGTCCATGTAGTGTTGTAGAGTGCTCATTTTAACTCCACTCAGACTCTCTGGCCTGGATGTAAGTACACAATATGTTTTGGCAAAACTGAGGCGTGTACTGTAAGTAATCTTATTCAAATAATGTTGTTCTTAAAGGACACCCCTTCACAGTGAGCTATCTTAGTCAGGCCTAGTTAAATTAGGGTTAAAACACCCTTATTAGAAGCGTTTATCCCTTAAAATACCCAACCATTTTCTGTTGGGAGTGTGACAGTGGTACATTTACTTTCTGTCAGCTTTGATTGGCAGATGGTCAGATAACCCTTTGTCCTGTGTTCCCCACAGCTGTCAATCAAGATGACCATTTCACTCCTTTTAAATGCAAGGTGCATTTAAAAGGAGCCAGACAGAGAGAGAGAGAGAGCGAGAGAGAGAGAGAGAGAGAGAGAGAGAGAGAGAGATAGAGATAAGCAAGCTCTCAGTGCAGATGCCCACTGGATCCAATTGAAGACCAGCTAGCAGGACAAACCCCTTTCGAAGCCTGGTTCAGCATTTCTGATCATTAATCTAATGCACAGACTTAGGGACGCATCTCCAGCCCCAATTGTGTCCATTAATCAATTAGTGTTTATTGACTTGTGTAGTCTCTTGCGTAGAGATAATCATGTTTCCCTTATGCTTCAAATTTACTCTGTGCTGATTTGACAGTTGCTATACAGTATGCTGAGAAAGGCTAACGGCCACATCCGCTGTACATATTACTCTTGGCACCGCCTCTCGTTTTGTAAGCATTGTTCTCTCAGCATATGTATAGTTTGAAACCTCTTAGCGGCCGGTCTGCATTCAGAATTTGCGTTAAAAAGGAATTAATAGATGTTTGAACATGGGCGTGTTTAACACCCTCCTGTGATTTGTTCCACACTGACTTGGAACAAAACTATAGTAGAAAGCACAATGAATCAAAATTACAACCTACAGTGGGGTGTGGGACAGGCACACCTCCAAACATACAGTGCATGTACTGTATGCAATTACATGCTGTATAGGTAGTACTAGTGTTGCATATCATTTCCAAATATTATATTTGGAAAATCATTTTTCACTGCTTTAAAATTACTTTTTCTAATGTTGACAATAACATGAATGTGTACGTATGGTTTTCAGCACATGTAAACTGCCCTGTTTTTACAGGCAATTCCATCTGCCAGTGCTCCATCACCTGTAACCCTGCCCAGGAGAGTCTGTCAGGCGTTTCCCCCAGGATACGACTAGCATTATTTAACCGGAAGACCTGCATTTGAATGCAAATGAATAGGTACGCACGGCACTACCTTTGCGGAAGTAGCCCCCTTTATCAAACTCTAATGGCAGGATTGTAAGAAAGCCACACAGGATTATGTAAACAATGAGTGGAGGTGTGATGAGGTGGCAGAGCGCAAAGGAAATAATCGTCCACAATGATTACTGTTGGTGTATTTACAGTAAGTGTGTGTGTGTTTGTTTGATAGTGTGGGCACACACTGTACTGGATGTCCATGTTGTATATTATTGCTTATTTGCTTGTGTATACTGTACACACGTGCAGATGTGCCTGCACAGTACATACTGTACACGTATGTACTGCATATGTGATCCCAGAGTGTGTGAGGCGTGAGTATGCATGTTTACTGATGAAACTATGCTTTTGCATTTGTGCATTTGTGTGTGTGTGTGTTTGTGTGTGTGTGTGTTTGTGTAATAACAGTGGAGCGCGACAGAGTGATAGATCGACCGTGCACGGCCGGATGGGCCTCTGGGGAAAGAGACGGCAGCGTCCTATTGGGCGAGGACAACTTAGAGTAATTGGGTCACTGGTGGTAGGCGCAGAGGCTCCGCCCACCCGTGCCTTGAAGTGCAAGGGGGGATGGAGATGAGGGAAAGACAGATGCAGCGGGACTAGGGTGGGAAAGAGAGCTGGGAAGAATTGTTTATTTTCATGAGCGAAAGCGCAAAATAGATTCGGGGGGGGGGGAAACAACGAATGGAAATAAGCGGAGGGAAATATTTGCACGGCAATGTGAGGAATAAATATATATTATTCCCCCATATCTACTGAAAAAGCCACCTCGAATACAGTCAGTCACAATGTAAGGCTTTTTCTCACAGCAGAAGCCACCTGCCCGCTCCCCTGCCTCCTTATCAGGATGGAGACAATTCTCCAAAGAACTGGCAGCAGTAACCCTCACATAGTGCATCCTCTTTGTGGTCTCCTTCCAGCACAGCTCGGCGGTTAGATCCCATCAAACTGCCCCTTTAATGAACACAAGGAGGTCCAGGATTCAAAGGAGAGGCCACGGTACGTTGTTGAGGAGAGGAGAGGAGAGGAGAGGAGAGGGGACCCAGGAGGCTGAGGAGACAAGACGGGCAGAGGATGTGTTTCTGCGGCTAGGGGCCGAGAGACACAGAGAGAATAGGAGAGCGAGCGTGGGTGTCCTTTGCTACCGTGGCAAAGACTGAAAGGTCAGCAGCGTTTGAGTGTTGTGTAAAT
This sequence comes from Amblyopsis hoosieri, assembly GCA_027564755.1. Classification (NCBI taxonomy): domain Eukaryota; kingdom Metazoa; phylum Chordata; class Actinopteri; order Percopsiformes; family Amblyopsidae; genus Amblyopsis; species Amblyopsis hoosieri. The sequence goes on along the minus strand of JAODUE010022201.1, from coordinate 10,324 downwards.
CTATCATTACGCTGCCGAGAGGATAACCACATTAGCACTGGCAGCCTTCCCGCTGCTTCTGGAAGCCTCCACATCCCCTCCACCTCCACTAGGCCACTTGCCTCTGCTTGCATTGTTTTTGTTATGCTTTTACTGTGAGAATTTTATTTCCTCATCAATGCATCATGCTTTATATTGGCTAGTTTTGCTCTAGCCCATTGACATTTGTGAGTGAACAGTTTCATTGATTGAAATGTTTCAAGCTGCTCTAGACAAGACAAACATTTAAACAGTATCTATCGCTTAAACACATTATTGCCCATTGTGGCCATGGCATTTGTTATCATGGGATTTCCAATGGTTGCTTTCAATCCTCATTTTATTTTATATTAAGATACTGAGTATTCATGGCCTGCCATTTAAAGGTACACTTATTTCAACTGATGCATGGCAAACTCCTAATAATTTATGGACTAACTTCAAGACAAATGGCTTATAAACATAAACGTTGTGGCCCAATGTTAAAATAATAATAAAATAATATGAGACTGTTTAAAAGGTAGACTACGGATATTGACAGAAAATAAATGAACACAATGAGGTTTGCACAAGGGAAGTGGAGAGTAAGAGAGAGAGAACAGATGATATCCATTATTGGGACAAGACAACACTTTTAATAGCAGTAACACATGTAGAAGAAGCCATGTTTACTAGTTGGTACCAATACACCAACTGTATCTAAAGCCAGGCAGCAGCATACAGTACATACAGCAGCTATTGCCATTTGAATGAAATGTGGCTGAAAACTATTACTTTTAATGCAATTTGGTCGTGCATCAAGTAGTGAAGATTATTCTTTTCAGTTAATAAATAATATACAATTTGGAGTAAGCATTAGTTGTAATTCTTTATAGTGGGACTAGAATTGTATTTATAGCACACAACTTGTTGAGCCTCTGTGGCCTTTCAAAAGGCATCAGCTTCCAATCTTGTTTGTATGTGGTTGCACTTATTTAGCCCATAAATAAAAAGCCTTAAGATCAACCTCGATTCTTTCAACTGCATGAAAACACTGATGCATATTCAATTTGTCTTAGAAAGTGTTAGCAAGTGTTACCAACTATTTATTATTATTATTATTATTATTAAGCACTTTTTACGTGGTGGAAAAATAAATCCTTTCATTTCACATTTTTACATTTCAGACATTAAGCTGACTCTTTAGCAGCATGCCAAATTACACATTTGCCAAACATTTCAAAAAATGCAGTTTTGGTTGTTAATAATGTAAAAGGCAAGATTCCTGTTGAGGCGGCTTCACAGTAGGTCAAAGGACACCAGTCATATTTGCGGTCATAAAAAGTAAACTACACAGTGTAATCGCTGTCTCTTTAGCTATTCTGCACCACCCTCTCCCACTTTTTGCCCACATTAAACCCAGAGTCATTGGCAACCGGTTACAACACACTACCACAGATACAGCACAGCAAACACACACACATACACTAATGTTTATCTAATAGCACTTTATAGAATAATGAGCAGAAAATATGCTGCAGCAAGAATATGTTGATTGTAATGAGCGCCTAGTTGTTTTGCTTGTTATTAATTTCAATTAAAAGTTTCATGAAGCTCAAATTAGATTTATCAGAACATTCTGGAAAGCAATACATACAATTATTTGGCATGTTCATAAATTTTAAACTTTAGTTGACGATGGCTGTAAAAACTGGAGCTCTGCAGAAATACAGTTTTAAATTGGATTTCAACAAGAAAACTATCCAAGCCTATAGTTTAGCCAGACCGGGCAACTTGATGTCAATTTGGAGTTGTTTTGGCATGCACGCTCCTTTTTTGGGGGAAACAAATATTTGATAGCAAACAATGATTGAACGTCTTTAATCAACATTGCGCCGTCAATGGTAACATCACTGAATCAACGTTGAACACTGATGTTCATTAAAAATCAGTTTGCACCCTCCATTAATATTGAAACAATGTTGAAATCATAACAAGAAATAAACATAGCTTCAATGCTATTTTAATCATATGTAATCCTTTAAATCTATGATATTTAACCATATATTCACTATTTATTTACAAATATTATGGAAACATAGGCCTATGTCCTGCTTTATCTACAGCCAGAAAAATGTTAGGCTTGACTAGCACCATATTATTATATATATATAAGACCATATTATTATCTATATCTATATACGACAACAGACACATTTATATCAGTTTCTAAACTTCTAAGATTTAGTTATTAAGTGTAAATACATTAGATTCACTCTGGCGCAGCCCCTGCTGTTGTCTGGCGTCCAGCCCCACTCACCAGTCTGGAGGGTAGAAAAGCAAGCGCTGGTTGTTTGGTTGTTTTTAAGACCAGCAAAGGCGAATGCAGAGACTGACCCTACCATGCCCCTATTTACTGGCAGGACATCTTACAGAAAACATAAGCACAAAAAATAAAGTTTACATGCATTTTCCACTTGGGGTTTCACTGTAGGTGAGAGGCCGGGACACTAGGTGGCAGTAAGCCATGTCACAGGACATTTAGGTGTGTGCAGGTAGGCTACAGGAAAGGGGGGTTGCTTTGGATGAGGAAGCACACAGTTTTTTGACCGTGTTGGGTATTTACACTGGATGTATACGAAAGAAATGAAAGGAAAGACTGAATCAGTAGCGAAAAGGAATCTGGAATGAGGAGGAGTAAATACAACATGTCAGAACATGCAATAATCGTAAATCAACCATGTAGTGACTATCAAGGCTGGTTCAGGAAATAGTCACTATACTATCTATCTCCTTTAAAAGTATTACATGTACATTTTATAATTTAGGCTATCCCACAAACATCGAATCAAGTTTGTTTTGCAGGGATGCACAAATAAACACGTGTTTGCGCGCGCGCGCGCACACACACACACACCCACACACACACACACACACACAGAAACCTGAAGAATCCTGCTGAGAAGTAGTGGAAGCAAATGGGACTTCATCCTCATCCTGAGGCTCTGACATATTTTGTGAAGAGGCCTGTGTGTTTGAGGAGGTGTCTGGGTGCTCCAAAATATTTCAGAAGTGCCCCTGAATTTGCATTGAAATACAGTATAGAGTCTGAAAAATTGTGTTGCACAATTAAATATAGAGGTCATTATGCCCAATTTATCAAACTATTAGAATAGTAAACAAATGTACTATACATCCTCCTTGATTTACTCTACACATTAACACAAAAGACACCCCAAATGTAAGTTAACCAAATAAATAATGTGTAACTTTATCATTATCTTACTATAAGCAACACACATTATGATGATAAAACTGTATACAATTATATCTGATGTAATTTAAGATAGTTGGACAGAAAACGGTATATTGTCATCCTATGTGTAATAACCAGTAGCGAACCATGACTATTCAACCTTGGCCCTCTGACCCCGCCTTCCCTCGTCGGGGAAAAAAAGCATAATGTGATTACAAGCACACATACATCATGAGCTTATCTATAGGCCTATAGGTTAGTTACATATGTAATTATGCACGGTAAATGTGCATGCATCATGACCGCAGAGTTAGTCAATAAAGCCTACAGACTAGGGAACATCAGCCCGAACCCGTCAGGACCATACAATTATATAAATAACGACGGGTCGGGTCTGGTCGGTGCAGGAAGTATGGCTTTTGGGGAAAAGTCATGACTGGCGTCTGAGTCAGACACCATATGATCTCATGGAAGGCCTCTGTACAGGATTGGTCCCATTTCAGGTAGACTTTTTTCACCTCTCGTGCATGTTTTGTACTCTTCTGAGTAGGAGCATAGCCCTTTGTGAGCTCAGTCAATGGCCTAACCACGGCTAAATAGTTGCTGATAAATCTACGATAATAACTGCAGAATCCCAGGAAAGACAAAGTCTTTAGGATAGTTGGTTTGGGCCATGTGGTAACGACTTCAATTTTCTCTGGTTCTGGGGCGACACCCTCTGCCGAAACAATATGCCCCAGGTACTCAGAAAGTTTCAGCCCCACTTCTCCAAGACGATCCAGGACCTTGAGCAGTCTCGCTTCATGTTCCTCAAGCGTCCTCAAAAGACAATCAGGTCGTCGAGATAGACCAGAACCTGTAAAATGTTCATATCTCGAACAGCCTTCTCCATTAAAATGTTGAAAGGTTGCTGGCGCCCCGGTAATGCCCTGTGGCATCCGCTCAAACTGGAACTACGTGACTCAGTTATAATACCGGCCTGCAGCAGCTCTTGTAGATACTTTCGCACATCTTCGATATCTAACCCCACATCCCACTCGTCTATGGAGAAAACATGGGATTTCTGGGCCAGTGACATACGTAGTCATTTTTTTCATAGCTCTGACACTGGAAAGTCACCGAAGTTGATCATGCTGACATCAAACTCAGTAGACACTGGTGACGGAATCAACATGATGCATACAGCCAATCACTGTTCCCACAGGTATGGAAGTCTCTTTCACACCCTCATTCTTGATTAACACTCTGAAGCTTTTGATATTTAATGCCCCACTGGGCATAGGATCAAAAAATACATCAGCAGGAATAACTGCTACTGGGGAATTATCCATCATCAGGATTTCTTCTCCAACTGGATGCTTTAACTCCACCTGGCACACAGCAAGGGTGTCGTCACCTGGTGGCAAAATCAATGGACCTGGACCTTGCAATCTGACCTGACCTGCCTTGTCATCATGCACTGACACAATGACATCCTGGAGTGTCAGTGTATCTTCTTTGGCCCTAACACGAAGGCCTAATGTCCGTTCTACATCAATGCTATTGTCCCTACATTGTTTCACCAAGCATCTTACATGGCTAGCATTTGTACCAACACTGATTGCCATCTGCTCTTCAGACCTAGGAATAGTGCATACAAGAGCAGTTACTGCCTGACTGGTCCTGAGAGCCACTGTCCAATAACGCAGTGCAGGGTTGCCCATTTACCTTCAATGGCACCAGGCTAGACGGCCCAACCAACCGGTCAGGAATACAAGCACTCTCTGGTATGTCAGCAGTATTATTCTTAACTGCACAGTTAACCCCACTAGCTGTGGCATCTCCTGATCCCAGGTTGGTCTTTGACACCCTCAGAGCCTGAATAAGTCTCTTAATAACTTTAGCATGGTTTTTCGGGATTTGGACACTTCCATGCAAAATGCCCAGTCTCCCCACATCGATGACAGAAGTGCTCCTCTGGCAGAACTGGCAACCGGCTTCGACACATCCACAGCTGCAACGGTAGCTTGTGGATCAGCCACCTGCTTTGTGACTTTCTGTTGCAGTTGCTTCATCTGTTTTTTTTTTTTAGAGCTATATAAACTCACTGTCCGGGCAACACTCACTAACATCTATGATCGCATAATAGCCTACTTTTAGACAATGTTGCCTAAATACATGAAACATTTAGCTAGATAAATAAATGCTTATTTTACCTGATAACTGCTTTCCCAGATTATGTGTGAGTAGGACGACATATGGTCTAATTACCATACAGTCGATCTCCCGCTGGCCTTGTTCACACCTGGAATTGTTAGCATCCATCTCGAGTGATTCAACCACAATTGGGCAACTTTAAGTAGAATGCATTACCACCTGACCACTTGCGATCGGATCGCAGCTCACACATTCCCGCCCTATGCAAATAAGCATGTAGTCTACATAGCCCATATTCAGTTTGCAAAAATATTTTTTAAAGACCATGCCAATAGGCACAAAAAACAGCAGTCAGCTAACTGATAGTCACACATGTAATATTAAGAAATGAATGCCTGGTGTGTGGATTCACCATAAACTCATCCCTGCTTGCCAGAGGGCAGTCGCTGCCACTGGTCAAGTTGACAATTCACAGCTGCCAGGCCAAAACGACGGTCAGGCCACGGGTAGATCTCCATGGGTTTCCAATGGCCAGTCCTCGCCTGCCAAAGACTACTTGTTTTGGTTTGAAAGCTTATGAAATCATAATTCTAGGTTGGTTACCTTGTGGGTCATCAGCAGCTTTTAGTTTTGCTTAAAATGTTTTGGTAAAAGTCAGAAATCAAATGCCAACGGAGAGCTATAAAATGTTTCTCCCCCGGTGGGCGTGGATTTAAGAGTATGACACGTTGCTCTCTCTCTTTTCGTAGCGCATGCACTTTTTAACAAGGTCTGTCAGTCAGTCAGTCACATTTGCTCATGTTGGCCGGTCCCGCTACACACGGTGCAGCAAAAATACATAAAACTGTTTTATTGCAATACATTTTTAGAATTCCATAATCCTAAATTAAGACATTCACCAGCCTACACCATTGATGGAATTGTAGAAATCAACTAATTGTAACTGTGAAAATTGAAATTGCAAAAGTGAAAATGCAGTCAAAGGAATTACTGCCATGTCAGATACAAATTAACTTTGTCTAATATGAAACACATGAAACTAAGAACCACTAAGTGAAGGAAATACAAAGGCTATGGTTCCTATTTCACTTGAACACTTGTTAATAATAAAAGGTAAATTAAGCGTTAGTCAATGTGTTTTGATTTTTAAAGATATTTCAGGCAAAATGCTAAAGAAAAATAATGGCTTTAGAAAATGTTACCATGAATGATTCAGTGATGTTTCAGTGATGTTTCGGTGATGTTTCAGACATATATACATTATTTTACTTCCCTTCAACTTCAAAAGTGTCTGTAATTAACATTGTGTCATGAACAGTCTTAAATTAATAAAAAGATGAGCACATTACATGTCAGTTTACACAAGAAAATTGAAATTTCTATACACCCGCATAACCAACATAAACATACTGTATACCTCTCTAAAAAGATGTCAGGTAATGCACTGTGCACTGCACAATTGCAAACTTAGAAATGGAGCACAACAATATACATCTATGTCCAACGCTTTCTTTGTACCAAGCCAAAGGGTTTAATGAATAAATAGATTGTTGGAAAATCTAATTAACCTCAGGAAAGGTAAGTGAACTGTGAGATTTCAATTTGCCAGAGCCTTCTTACATAAGGTTTCATCATGACACAAATGTCATGGTCTGTTGGGAAAGGATACAACTCCATACCATACCAGCTCATTGTGTTAGTTGGTTCAGCAATTCGGTTTTCAACCTGCAGGTTCAGGTTGTATGGACAAAGGTTGCCACTAACTTCAGTGTTCTACATTTTCTGGAATGTTCTGGAGTTTGAAAACACCCATATAATATATTGCATCTACAGTAAAGCGAATGTATGCCTCATCTATGCTTTGAGTAGTGGTTGTGTTTGGGTGCAGCTTCTTCGGTTCATTAACACTACATCACATAAGCAACTCTGTGCTGAACTTCAGATACAGTTTATACATCACTTTATATGTAGTACTTTCTGTAACCTAATGTCTGACTTGGTCATTGAGTTACATAGTTGGTCTTTGTGCATGTCACTCAAAATACATCTCCTGTCAAGTAGGTGGGTCTTGACTCAGTTAGCCAGGGCTGTGTCCCAGACTATGTAAATCTAGGCTGGCTCTGCGAGACTATGGGATTTTTTAATGCTATTGTTAAAGCAGCAGCAGATTTCTGTCATTTCTTCAGTTTAGTGAATACAATAACGCCACAAACGTGAACGCACCTCGGGTGTCTAGGTGTGACATTCCTGGAGAAATAACCACACTGGTACAGTACTTAAATTCCACTGGTCAGTTCACCAGAACCAGCAGAAGATATATACAGATATTAGCCCTACATTTTGTACCATATTCTTATGACACAAGCCAGTGCTCTTCCAAACATCATTTAACACACCGCCTTATCAGCTTTCCCATCCCATTGCAACCACACCCTGAACATGCTGATCTTAGAGCTGCCGGGTAATGAGCCAGCAAGCCATTGACGTGCCAGCATGGCAGAAGTAGCTATAGGAGGCCTAACAATCAGTCCCCCCTGATTGACCTTGTGACCAGTCATAATCGCCCCAGCCCTCGCTCACCTCGCCGCTCACCTGGAAAAGCAATCCTCTCTCACCCCAGCTTTGTTCCCCCACGGCTAATCCCTCTCTTTCTCTGACATTCACTCATTCTAATCTCTCTCTCTCTCTCTCTCTCTCTGTCTCCCTTGTTCTACACTTCCAGTTAAATTCAGCCCTGCAATTCAGTTTAATTTACTATATTGCTGAGGTACAAGATATGCTTATCTTGCCAAAAACATGTATATAATATATAATGCAAAACATAAACAACGGGCCATAAATATGAAAAAGGATTAAAAGGATGTAAGAAGAAAAGTTTAATTTCGACAAAGTTACAACAATAAATATGACTGTAAACCTTTGTTTACCACAAGAGGTGGATGTTATTCCAATAAACACAGTAATGCCATTCAGTCAGCTTAATCATACAATACAGTATGCACTGGGAAGGGGGGGTGGGGGAGAATGCTAATTCTGCTAAAATCTCAGCATGCTGATCTAAGATCATAGTCGTATCTTGGAATAGGTTCTGCCACAGTCTCTTAATGCACCTCCACAGCTACACACACACATACACATACACATACACATGAATACTCGTAAAACAGACAAATGCTTAAACGGGTGTACATACTGTACACACACACACACACACACACACACACACACACACACAGAGCTTTATGTAAGTCTACATACAGTACATGTGAAGAACACACATAATTGGATGCGTGAACACACGCGCACCCATAAACATGAGAGCTAGCGGTCGTGTAAATGCCAAATGGCTGCCTCCTAAGTACCAACACAAATCTCACACACAGTGATTTAGCGCCGCTTCCTCTCATATATAGTTCAGTGAAATCCCAGCGCCCAAGGTGTTCATGCATTCATCGGACGTAAACATGTCAGCGATACTTAAGTCGGCCTATCGGCGCGCCATCCCAAAAGCAAACACCCGCTGCTACATTAATGCCTACTGGATGTGAAGTAACCCCTCCATTCCAGAAATGATGCTCTCTTCCTCTCTCTCTCTCACACACACACACACACACACACACACACACACACACTCCCTGCCTCCCCATTCATTCATATATGCGGTACACAGTGAGATTGACCGCCCACCACCAGGTGTAAATTCCAGCCAGATCCACGTGCTGCTGAGGTCACACTGCTGTGTGGCCACTGCAGTCTGGAGGCCTGACAGGAGACACATAATGTAACAGGTACCATCTTTGAAATGCTAAGGAGCTCTGTTTATAGGGCGCCGCACATGAAAGAGGTGGGGGAAGGGAGTGTGTGGAGCGAGCTTGCTTTGCTGATGCCTCCAAGGGTACGCTGTCTCCTCTATACCTGTAAGGATTTGCTCTCTCTCTCTATCTCCTCTATACCTGTAAAGATTTGCTCTCTCTCTCTATCTCTCTCTCTCTCTCTAACCTCTATACCTGTAAGGATTGTCTCTCTCTCTCTCCCTCTCACCTCTATACCTGTAAGGATTTGCTCTCTCTCTCTCGCTCTCTCTCTCACCTCTATACCTGTAAGGATTTGCTCTCTCTCTCTCTGTCACCTCTATACCTGTAAGGCTTGGCTCTCTCTCTCTCTCTCTCTCTCTAACCTCTATACCTGTAAGGATTTGCTCTCTCTCTCTCTCTGTCACCTCTATACCTGTAAGGATTTGCTCTCTCTCTCTCTCTCTCTCTCTCTCTCTCTCACTCTCTCTCTCTCTGTCACCCTCTATCTTTCTAAGAGACTATTTCATACAATGTTCTTTCCAGGTTAAGACTAATTTGACATGGAGCTGGAGTAGAACCGCAGAGGTTTGAGCGATTCTCAGGGTATATTTGTGTAGAAACACACGTATTAGTTATATTTTGGGACATAACCTTTCCACCGTTATAAATAAAACAACAGCATTACGTCGGTGAATGTGTGCACAGTGTGTACTTATATGTATGTGTGTTTATATGTGCACCAGCTAAGATGAAGGCTGATCAATTCCCCTATAAGATACCTCAACACCAGGAATGCATGGTAAAACAAATGATACCACACTGATGTTTAATACACATAGATTTTCAGAAACACGTCAGAATGTTTCAAAATATTGTATTTTCTATCTGCATGCTCTCAGGCACTTGTGTGCTAATCCTCATTGGGGAAATTAATTTAAAAGGGTTGGATTTTGACATGTAATACACTGTATATAAAAATGACAAATTAAATGGCCTTAACACCAATTACATACAGTATCTCACAAAAGTGAGTACACCCCTCACATATTTGCAAATATGTGAGGATACCTTTTCATGTGACAACAATGAAGAAATTACACTTTTCTGCAATGTAAAGTAGTGATTGTACAGCTTGTAGAAC
>JAODUE010022190.1:0-23589 GCA_027564755.1 Amblyopsis hoosieri | reverse complement strand
TCATCGCTGCTTTTTGCAGATGATGTGGTCCTGATGGCATCATCGGTCCGTGACCTCCAGCACTCACTGGATCAGTTTGCGGCCGAGTGTGAAGTGGCTGGGATGAGGATTAGCACCGCTAAATCTGAGGCCATGGTCCTCAGACGGAAACTGAAGGAGTGCCTACTCCAGGTAGGGAATGAGTCCTTACCCCAAGTGAAGGAGTTCAAGTACCTTGGGGTCTTCTTCGCTAGTGAGGGGACATTGGAGCGGGAGATTGACCGGAGAATCAAAGCAGCGGAAGCGGTATTACAATCACTTTACCGCACCGTTGTGACGAAAAGAGAGCTGGGCCGGAAGGTAAAGCTCTTGATATACCAGAAAATGTACATTCCTAGCCTCACTTATGGTCATGAAGGGTGAGTCATGACCGAAAGAACTAGATCACGGGTACAAGCAGCCAAAGTGTGTTTTCTCAGGAGGGTGGCGGGCGTCATCCTTAGAGATAGGGTGAGAAGCTCGGCCATCCGTGAGGAACTGAGTAGAGCTGCTGCTCCTTTGCGTCGAAAGGAGCCAGTTGAGGTGGTATGGGCATCTGGTAAGGATGCTCCCTGGGCGCATCCCTACGGAGATATTCCAGGCACGTCCAGCTGGAAAAAGGCCTTGGGGAAGACCCAGGACTAGGTGGAAAAATTAAATCTCCACATTGGCCTGGGAATGCCTCGAGATCCCCCAGTCAGAGCTGGATAATGCTGCCCCCGCGACACGACTCCGGATAAGCGGATGAAGATGGATGGATGGATTATTATCAATAGGTCTACATTTTAATGATAATAATATAAGGCGTCTTAGTTCAGAAATCTTGTTTGCATTTTGTGTGTGTGTGGTTAATTGCCATGTGTTTCGTGTCTTTCACAAGTGGGTGGGTAAACCACAATCTGGACTTGAAACATGTGGTCATATCGTTCAGACAGCGACTGTCTGCCGTGAAGAGGAGGAAGGTTGTGGAGGCAATGATGACACTGCTTTAGTGAGACAATAGAACATGACATTTTGACTTTTAAAAAAGGTAAAGACTGAGACTGCCTAATCTTTCTAATCAGTATGTTTCCTGTGTGGTTCAGAGGACTGAAAACAGTAGCCTACCTGCATTTTACGGAGGTGGTGTTTCCCTGAGTAGCTCAGGGTGTTTCACATACCGTATTTTTGCAAACATGTTATTTATTTTGTTCTAGTTAAGAATCTCTACTGAAAACATTAAGACTAAATATATTTGATAGATTTGACATTGTTACTGAATATAGGCCTAGTACACAGTATGTTGTCACATGGGATTTTCTCTTTGAAGAAATTAGATTGAAATTAAGCAGTTATTTATGGTTATTAAACACACACAGATTGCAAATAGAACACAGATATCGCAGCCAATATAAACATAACGTTATTATATTCATTTAAATTTATAAACGCGTTGTTATTTTAAGAAAAAGAAGTGCAAAGTGTACCCTCAAGCTGAAATGGCTTTTTTACTTATGGCGGTACTTGTAGTTTACAAGCCAGGTGCATATTCTATTTTATTAATCACACCCATTAATTCATCATCGTCGCCATGGCAATAACCCCGAACAGGAAGTTAAAAGGGAGCTCCCAGCCCGAGAAACTTTGCAAACCTGCAACACACACACACACACGCGCACACACACACACACGCGCACACACACACGCACACGCGCACGCACACAAAAACACAAATGCATGCCTTTCTGCAGGCATGTATGTAAGATTGAAAGCCACACTGACGACCCCAAACAGCTCAACTGCAAAGAGTAACCCTGACACCACACATAGACACTCACAAACACATTAGTAAAACTTCAAAAGTTTCTCCCTTTTTATTCACCTAACATTCATACTGGCACAAAAACACACCAGGAAGTAAAAAAAAAAAAAAAAAAATGCAAATGAGCAGCAAAACAAATTTGAGAAAGGGTGGGGTGTGAAGCAGGAAAGTGTGTGTGCGTGCGTGCATGTGTGTGTGTCAGAGGCTGCCTCAATGAGACAGACATCAGATTTGGCTCTAAGCGACATACATTCTGCCCTAGGAAGTTGTGGGTGACTGGATAAGGGAGAGTCTGTACATGTGTGTGTTTGTGTGTTTATATATGTGTGCGTGTGTTTGTTGGTGTGTAAATCTTAATCTACGGCCAGCACAGACATTATTACTGCATGCTTATGAGAGTTTATGTGTGTATGTAGTATTATTTGTGTAACATGGCCAAGCAGCTATATGTATAGTATCTATCAAGATGGATTCACAGCACAGGGCAGCACTGGACATCTCCACCAGAAATCCACAAGAGGATTTTGAACTTCTTCTCAGGGTTGGCGGAGGGACATATGGAGAGGTTTATAAGGTAAGAACAGTCAGCATTCACTGTAGCAAATCCCAGGGCAGCCAGAGCTCGAATCTTGTACTGTACTACATACAACAACTGTACTACAACAACTTTCTTGTAGCAAAATAATAGCAAAATAACATTAACTCAATAATATTAACTCAAACATATATATTTTGAACAAGGTAGAGTCTAATTATCTATTTAATGCTGTTGTATACATTTTTTTTACAATAGCCTACAGAGGAAGTGGCTTTTACAAGAACTGAAAGTACTGCTTGATTTACACACATTCATTTAAATTAAACAAAACTCAAACTCTGTAATAACTGTATAGAATCCAAACTACTGAATCGTATGTGGATTTCACAACTTATGTATTTTTATAGATGTGTGAGTCACTCTTGACACATGTTGGGCGCGAAGGGGGGAGGGCAACATCTGAGCCCTGAATTATGTATTCTTTATAATACGAAACAATTTGAATTAAGATTTTATATTTGTGTGATTTTAGTTGTAGGTAAGGTCTCACTATTTATTTATTGATGTATTAGTTGATAACATAATTTACTAATGTCGCCTGTGGTCAAAATTGTGTGTGTATATACTGTACTAATACTTCTATAATATACACAGAATATAAAAGGTCCTACATGGAATTTCAGAACAGTTTGTGGATTGATTGCTAGTCACACTGAAGAAGGAATTCCATTATATTTACAGGTTGGTCTAGTCTGTGCTCTATGAGTGTATATAGTACTACATGTGCGTTGTAAAGGCTATATTAGTTCCTTACACTGATATAACAGGTTGTAGGTTGGAAACTGAGTATACTGAGCTCCAGCTTCATAATCAGGTCAGGTATGTTTTTCTGAGACTGAATACATTGCTGTGACCATGTTGATCTGTATTGCACAACTGTGCACAACTTAACTGTCACACTACACAGTCTACTGACACCACCATATTGTCTACATGATACTCACTGTTCACAATAGAGTTGTTGCTTGATTATATTGACAGTAGCAGCAAACCAACTGTCCTCAAGGCAGACATGTTTCTGCCCGTAGTTTTAACTGTTACAAACATTTGTATTAACTGTTGATGTTCTCAAGAAAGGCACTCCCATTTTCCCGTTGCATCAGCCAAAGACCATATCCCCCATCACCTCCAGTACATAGCGTAGCAGGCTGCTTCTTAATGAATTATACCAGATGATCAAATGATCAAGCAAGATATCGGCAGGCCAAACTGTACAGAGGTGCTCTTATAAGTCTTTACTTTTCAAGCACGTGTAGGCAAGGTTCAATCCTAAATTTTGGGCCCACTATGTGAGCCAGCATAAGGCCTAAAATGACTGGGCATACACTTGGGCTTGGAGCTAAAGGTGACCGTGCCGGGCCCTTCCAAGTCTAAGGCGCCTGACGGCAAACGCATGGTCACCTTGGCTATACAGGACTCAGGTCTGAGGAGATGGGGCTGGCAGGCCCATATATGCGCTGCCGTCGTTTCACCCACCGATGCTGCTTTTTATGGTTTTATTCATAGCAAATAATATTTTATAATTTATTATATAATTTCTAACTTTTTGCACTTCCTTTTCCGGAATTTATCTTTTATATTGGTTTCTGTTATTGTCCCATTTTTCAGTTGGTTTGTTTAACTATTCCGTATTGTTGATTTTAAATGGTTGTAATAGCACGTTTGATTTGATGCTATGGTGTAAATGTTTGGAAATATTAGTTATTATATATAATTGTTTTAGAAAATACCAGTACGCCTGCAGTTTTCAATACAATATCTGTCCAAGTTTATGATTTTCATTTTCTCTCACATAACCATTGTAACACCTGAATAACCCTTTTAATGAACACCTCAACACAGCATTAGAATATACAGTATGTGTACAGTAGTTCTGCACTTGTTCTTGTGGCAGCCAGAATCTGTGCTAGTTTCCTGGCCCCCATGGTTTGAGCCCCTACCCACAAAGCAGAGCATATTCCATGTGGGTGAACAATGACTAATGTTATAGATGCTCAAGTACTTTCCAGCATGACAGTGACATGGAGATACCACCTTCTTAAGACATTAAGACATGTTAACCTACAGGAGACTAGGGGTGGGACGATATTATTGTTTATCGCAAATAAATATACTGACGATAATTATGGTTATCCTCACATGAATTGTATTGATTTAGCCTGCATCCTTCCAGTCAATCACTACCATGGCTGAAGGCTCAGCTTGCCCATTGTGTCCCACACATAAAAAAGATACATCGGATTTGTTAGAACTTTTTTTGTGTCTTAACAAAATGTATGATAAAGTTATTCCAGTATGTTTTAGTGCCATTTTAAGAGTTTAATAACAATTTAATAAATAATCACGATAAGTCTTATCGCAAATATTTTGGCCAGGATGAACGTGACAAGTGTTTTTTTCATGACGTCCCATGCCTACAGGAGACACAATATTAAAGTAACATTGACCTTAAAAAAAAAAAAAAAAAGTATTCTTTTCAACCTCAATATCGCACACGTTTGGCATTTGGAAGTAATTTCACTTCATTATTGTCCAAAATAGTTTTGCATTATGAGTGTGTACTTTCAGGGCAGACTTTTACATGAGCCCTAAGCAGGTTTTGCCAAACAGAATGGAGAGAGGTACATAGTTTAAAAAGTTCTTCAAAAGGCAACATGAGCCTCCTTATCAGTAAACGGTTACCTTATTTTAAGATGTGTTAGTAGGTGACACTTATAATTTGACATTTAACACTAGCTAGTGTTTAGTCTCTGTTGCTATTTCAGGCAACATTTGAAGATGACTTGACTGTGTAAAAGTACCCCATTTGTTTTGTGCATGCTCCGGACATAATCATTGGTCTAACTGGAGAACAGGCTGGAGAACAGTGAAGTGGTGTCACTAATAAATACATTTACATAGATTATACGGTAAAAAAAAATGTCAGCTGTGGTTTTCGGACCTTTTACTATAAGAAATACGGTAAAACGTACATTAAATATGGTGTTCTACCATGTTTTTTAATTTTTTTTTTACAGTATTATGTTAAAAGGAAGATACTGCTGAATTGATGGTTAAGGTCGCAGTTAGAATTAGTGCTGCAACACATAATACAAAGTATAGTGCAGTGCTGTGCTGAGGACTGCAGTTCAAGTCTATAGTAACTGGAAGCTCTTTTTACGCTGAGGTCAACACATTTGCATATTGTGTCTCTGTAACAGACACACACACACACACACACACACACACACACTTACATACTCCCACACATGCAGTGAGATGCACTCAGATGGATTTCATACACACACTATTGCCTACTTTAGAGTGCACACACACATTATGTAGACATGCATGCTGCACTGATAACAGACATGCTCATGTGCACAATTAATCACATAGTTACTGGACTAGAGATGTGCATGTAAGCAAACACACACACACACACACACACATGCCGTCCATCTTGCAGTAACAGCACTAAATGCCCTCAGTAGGGGAGAGAATAGGTGTGTGCGTGCGTGCGTGTGTGTGTGTGTGTGTGTGTGAATGCGTGTGTGTGTGTGTGTTTGCGTGCATGCATGCTTGTGTCTGTGTGCACCCGTGTGTGTGTTTGTGTGCATGTATGTGTGTGTGTGTGCAGCCTGAGGATGTTAGGTGAGTCATTATGGCTGTTAGACGCGGGGACGGTGTATGGCGGGGAAACAGCTAGATTTTGTGGAACGTTACCCCTGCCAACCCCGCCAACCCCGCGCGCTTCGGCTGTTTTTGAATGTCCTCTGATCGCCAAGGACAGTGTTTTTCCAACGAGGGGTGATGAATTAGATCGGGACCTACTGAATTAGATCGGGACTTTTATTAATAATGTCCACATAAATTGACCTCTAAATATGTTGGTGGTCAAAATGTCAAGCTGCATTCCCGAAGCTATCACACTGTCTCCATGTATTATTAAATATTTCTCTGTAACTTTGCAGCGTTTGAACAACATTGAAAAGGTAATAGCCGGCTACGTAATTAAATCCAAATATTCCCGCTTCTCATTGAACACGTGTGCTAAAAGGCTGATACAGATGTAGGCTACATGGAAAACCTTTTACAAGGGGTTCAGAAACCAAACCAGTTGGAGAACGTGTCGGGCATGTACAGGACACGCCCGCACTCAGGATAAGCTACAGCACAGGACGACTGATCATGTCAGATCAGTAGAACAGACTTGATCTTGATACACAGGCAGGGGCTGTCACCAAAGTCTCACCACTTGGCAGCCATCTTTGAACTTCCGGACATTTATTTAGGAAGTACTCCATGGCATTAACAGGGAGAGAGCCATAACCGCTCTTTCAGTGATCACTGGGACATAAGAATTGCACGTATGTGACCGCGAGTCAAATGTATATAATGTCTGCTATCACCCAGAGAAGATACTCTCACGGATCATTTCATTCACTGTGAGCTGATGTAGGTCTATGGCATTTCTAAGAAATTACACTCAATTTCTAGCTGTTAAATCCTACTTACAGGCCCTAAAACCATTAGCCCTGTGACACCCACCATCCTGATGTTGAGAGCTCCACACTTTCACATGTATAGACTAGTTTCACTCTGTTGTTCCAGGTCTCCATTCAAAACAGTTGGTGCCCGGTTAGAAAATAACCAATCAGTATGAAGCTTAGTTGTTTCTGTAGTCTATAGTCTGTATAGCCTATAGCACTGTATTCTCCCTGTATTGGTCCAACGTACAATTTTGTTGATGATGTATAGAATATACCGTATATGTTATTGTATGCGTTTAATTAACTTTAACTAAAGAATATTCACAATCACATTTAAGACACGTGTACATGGACACAATTTAGCATCTAAGTGTAACAACTTGGTGTAATGCTGGTTTTACTGGTTAGATGACAACATGCAATGAAGGGTGTATACCGTAATGACACACCTCTGGTTTGTTTTAAGGAAGCTGGTCCATTCAGTTTTTTGTTATTTATTTTAAAGCAACAGGAATACAGATCAGGATGAACACGGTAGATAAAAATAGAAACATAGCATTCGTCTGGTCGGCGTGACGTCATATGGCTTGAGAAGTCAGTGACAACAAACGGCTGTGGCCTAGCATGCAAACGTTAAACAGTGGTGAAACTGTTTCACATGAAGTCTATTAATTTATTAACATGTGTTTTGCAAAGTCTCTGTTTATTATTTTTTATTTATTATGCTGAATTAGGCTATTTAGTATATATTCATATTATGATGAGCTCCCAGGCAATGCCAAGAAGCATGACTTGACACTTATTTGGACCACATAGAATTATTATTTTTGTTTTCACCTAGTTTTCTTACTAAGCAAACGCGCAACGTCACTTCCGGGCGTTCGCCGACCAGAAGAATAACAGTAGATGACATAAAATTGGTTCGTACCACAGTCGTATTTAAGCTTGGTTGGCTTTGGTTAAACTCAAAGCATACAATTCTAGCTCTGTAATTAAAACCTGCACTTGTCAGACTGACTATGGCTACTTTTGGTTGTTACACCACATTAGTTCCACCACATTAATTAATGCTTGTATCTGGACTTATTCACATAAACCCACATCACTTTCGGAGTGACTGTAATTTCAGTAGAACGTGCAAGTATTCCACAGTATAAGCTTAAGCTTAATGCACAGTGTTTTGCTAGCTTTGGTATAACGTCCCGTAGGAGTTGACACCCGCAACCTTTGAATATCTGATAGAAGGCCACGTTATCTATATCTGTTGCATATGAGCCATTGCAGTCAGGTCACATTGACCTTATACTGTGTGGTGCATTGCCATGTAGGGTTCCTGCCACCCAACGATATATTAACGGTTCTTGCACACACTTGCTATTTGGGTACACAAACGCTTATTTAATTAACCTGCGCTGCGTCATGTGGACAGACAATGTGGCAGGCCTTTCTGAGAGAACAGCCTGCCTTCTTAGAGAAAGACCTGGCTGTTCTTGAGGCTGCAAGTAAGGAAGTAAATAATTGAACAAAAGTTGTGAACCAGAAGTCACTCAAGATACGAACACCATTAAAATGTCAAACGTTTATTTGACATTTGATTTGTTTACTTGCTGCAGTGGGACCCCATCCCTCCCCCACTTCAGTACCATCTTACTAAACAAAGGAATTTTTCCATTACATGTGTTCTGCCTTATTGGCTTGACTCAGTTTGACCTGGCATGTAAATGTCAAGCCACAGGCTGTCTGGGCAGTTTTGATTGATTGCCAAAATAGATGCCCTTAACTGTAACACCATGTTCACCAGCGTCTGCTGAAGCTAGTTAAAGGTATAGTCAGCTACTGCAAGCTAAATGTAAGCTAATGTAGCTGTTGTCCAACACCACACTGCAAAAAATGCCCTATCAAGTATAAGTGCAAATATATTAGTTATGAGCTTTCTTATGCTTAAAACAAGCATTTTTTACTGCCAGTGCAGTAAGTGAAATTCACTTAATAAGATTTAAATTAATTGCAGATTTACTTAATTTAAGTCACTAGATAAGCCTTTTATATTAGAAACAAGTCCAAGTAGATTTTAAAATCTAAAAACAAGATTATCTTACTAAGTTAGATGTTAATTTTTGCAGTGCATGTTCACGCTTCCCGTTCTCTGTGCGTGTTGATCAAATAATTTGATACTTCTCCGTGAATAACAAAACCAACTGGCAAACACAGCTCACAACAGCAAAGCCCGTAGTACTGCACTTGGCTTCACACTGCTTTTTGCAATGTGTAAGAGACATTGTTGACTAACACCTGCCTTTAAAGGCTTTTTGCACTGGTGTCACTAGTCTATGTGATGTAGCCATCATATTATCACACACATGTGGTGCGGGATCACCTCCAACGGAACACCACATCTCCAACCTTGTAGTGCAGCAATGCTCCCTGCTTATGTGACCGTGGGGCACAGCAGTGCTCCAAAACACAGTCAAGACTGGCTCTAGCCAAAAAAGAGGAAGAGCGCAACATTCTAATGCAGATGCCGTACGTGCTAACTGTGTGACAACTGAGCCGCGTCGCAGCTGCCACTTCCCAATTTCATGATATTATAATATACAGTAAATGCCCTGTGTGTGACTCGAGCTGCTTAAAAAAAACGTCAAAAAGAGGCCGGTCATCACTCGCTCAGTCGACCTTTTTCACTGATTAGTCAGAAACCTCCATCTACCCCTACAGAAAGAAGAGAAACCGTGTGTATGTGTGTTCTTGTTTGTGTGTGTGTGTGTGTGTGTGTGTGTGTGTGTGTGTGTGTGTGTGTGTGTGCGTGCGTGTGTGTGGGTGGGTGTATGACCTTTAATTTAATGCATCAAACTCCCTGAGTTGTAGAGATAAACAGACAAACAAAAAGGACATTTTATGTCCAGTTTCGTCTGTCTTGCCTTATAAATTGCAATACTGTGTAAATAACAGTTTTCATACAATTTTATGAAATGTGTATATTGCACGTAATATAGTCATATAGTAATAATGAATATGATAAGTAACTCAGTTATCTTTTTCCTTTCAATCTCAATGAGACTTTAATCCTGGCAAAATTTAGGTTATATAATCTTAATAAGACTTTAACCCTGGTTAAATAAAGGTTCAATACTGTGTGTGTACAGTATATATGATTTGACCAGGATAAAAGTCTCATTGAGAAATAAACTATTTTACAAGCACATCCTGGCCAAGACAGGTGGCAGCACAATCAACAAGGTTTTAGATATAAAACCAAAAAAACAGTTTAATGTACTGTACAATGACAGTATATTGAGTACAATTAAAAATTTATATAAAAAAAAAAAACGGTTCAATATTTCCCACAAATCATCAACATCGGGGATCGAACAAGTGCAAGATCAATTGTTCAAATGTGCTGTCCTCCAATCTGTTAGCAGTAAATCAATTAGTCTGCATTCAGATATGTGGAATTACATTTGCACTGGATATTAGACGGCAGCTTTATTCCAGACACAGCTGTGAACTGACAAGCTATTTTAAATGTTTACTGTTTTAACTGTAACAGCTGACAGCTCAGTAGAAATGATGTGGTGTGGTGATTTTATTTGTTGTTTTGACAACAGCAGACGTCAATGTTGTGTCAAGACAGTAGTAATCACGGGGTTTCATTCCACAACATTGTACATGTCTTCTGAGAAAACATGTGCAATGTTTGACAATAAATGCATTTGGCTGTTTATTATGACAAATAAACGCAAACATGCATTCACATAATGTGTAGCTGGTCAAAGACGTCACATTATTGAGCCACATAATGTTTCAGAACAAAATTTCCGTCTCTGGTTGAACATTCGTTTTGTGCCTGTGGTACTGTAGTCTTTCCTTTTAGCGACCTCTCCGATGAGACCCACATACACACGCACACACTACTCACGACAGACTCTCCACCTTTTTGAACTGCCCTTTCAACTGAATGGTATTTCCATTGTTGTAGTAGAGTAGTTATTGTTACGTTTTAAACATGCCTCCCCCCCACACACACACACCAGTACTGTACTGTACGGTCTTCTACAATCTCTTAAGGTATCATCACATAGCGGCTTACTATACTGTATATGTATGGACTCGATGTATGCTTAAGCTTGTTGCAGGAGGGGCAAACTACTGGGCTTCTCATTGTTGGGAGCCCAAAAACAGCCAAGTAAGTTGTTGTAGATGTGTAGATTCTAGTGTAGATTTTAAATGTGGTTCTGCTTACTTTGTCTGCCTTCAGCTCACGCAAGACAATAATAACTTCTTAATGTGCGTGTGCGTGTGCATGTGCGTGTGCTTGTGCGTGTGTGTGTTTTCAGGCTCGTAACAAACAGAATGGAGAGCTGGCAGCCATCAAAATCATCAAGATGGAACCAGGTGAGACTAAAGCAGACAATTCCCAGCCTTAGTACTGGATTAGTAGTATATATATATATATATATATATATATAGCGCTAACATTGAACACTGACTTGGCATGAGATGCAGTGAAGTCAGTCTGTTTTTTCTCTCTCATGCTAGCGTGAGACACGCCATGACAGCTCTGATAATAGCACATCCAATGATGTGTTGAGAAGTAAACAAACACTTTGTATTTAACCATTAACCATGAATGAAGAAATTGTCGTATAACAGGTTTCTGTGATATTGAACGTACCATGTTCTTCCTCCACATGACAATGGGTGATAATTATTAATAATGATAAGGATTATGGTTTCTAATTCTAATGTTATTGCTCTCTGTGATTTATTTTAATTAATTTAATTAATGTATGTTATTTCAACATAAACACATGATTCATGAAATTACAAACTATAATCTAAACATAAAATATATTCTGGAGAAACATAAATCAAGTTACGTTTAAGTAAAATGTTAGTTAGATATAGCTTAGTTAAGTAGTTAAGACCCGGCCAGAATTCAACATGGGCAGATACAAACTGTGAAAAATAACCTTGTGTATTGCACCAGACACGTATTTAACCTGTGTGTACCAATGTGTATACTAACCTGACTCATATAGGCTACGGATGCTAATAGCCCTAATGTGATAGATAATACGTTGTACATTGTCATCTGTGTACATAATAATGCATTGTGTCCTTTAATTTCTCTAACATAGAGGACGACTTCTCGGTCATTCAGCAGGAGATCATCATCGTGAAAAGCTGCAAGCATCAAAATATAGTCGCATATTATGGCAGCTATATACGGTAAGCTCACGCTCATTGTCATCTCCGTTTCCCTATCATAACATCATCATAACTGGCATTGAGCAGAGATGGTTAATGCGCTGGCTTGTAGTTTACTGTGCTTATTGTAATTGACTTTGGGCTTAATTAAACACGTCAACATTTACATTACAGTATACAGTATTATTGTTATTATTATTACTTTACAGCATTTAGCAAATGCTTTTGTCCAGAGCCACTTACAATGAATGCATTAGTTATATTTGAATAGGCCATACACCAGTTCATAATTATAAGCAACATTCTGTTAGAATAATAGCTACATGTCATAAGACCCAACAGATGTTACTGTACATGTAGTCAAGTAGGTTGATTGGTGAGTTACAGCTTAACCCAGGGTCCCTGTACCAGAGAGTTACAGACTAACTGGCTCTATTTTAAAAGATGACACCCACTCCTTGCACAGTGAATTTCAGCTTTAGTCTTCTAGACAAATTATTTTCGTCCGAAAATAACTTTGTTCCATCAGTCATTTGTAAAATAAACAGCACTGGTCAGAATATATTTTAACAGTTTTATGGAGATATATATATATATATATATATTTATTTATTTATTTTTATTTTTTCCTCTATTGTCTGTGGCGAACTTATGATTATTCTCTATCACACAACAAATCTACTACCTACAGGTACAAATAAATCAACCTGAACCTGAAAGGTTACAGATTTTACTACATTAACGAGCTATTAGCATATTACCATGCCATATAATCCTTACATGATTTGCTACCAGAGTGAATCCCACAGAGCTCATCCCACATAGAGAAAGACAAGGCTTTGTTACACGGGACAGAGAGTGTTGTGAGTGAGGTAGAGAGGTCAGTGGGCGACAGCAAGCACAACAGCCTTCCTTGTGTCTTCAGGTCCAACAAGCTGTGGATCTGCATGGAGTTCTGTGGAGGAGGCTCCTTACAAGACATCTACCATGGTTAGCCCGTGTGTGTATGTGTGTGTGTGTGTGTGTGCATAAACGTAGTTGTGTGTGTGTGTGTGTGTGTGTGCATATACGTAGTTGTGTGTTTACTTGCATGCGTGTGTGTGTGTGTGTGTGTACTTGCATGCATGTGTGTTTGTGTGTGTGTGCGCTGGTTTCTTCCTTCATCTCCCTCCGATAATGTTATGTATCCAGGCCCAGGATTCTTCTGGCATAAAATAAGCATGATTGCACTTCTTTATAAAGTAACACTGTGCTCATTAACAACTTCATTAAAGTTAGGTAGGCGATTTGAAACCATTTCCCATTTAGTCAGATTCAGCGAATATCTCCCCACAGTCCATTATTTGGCTGTCTGTGCTGAAATTAAATGTGGCGTAATTGTAAATTGTGTGCATGTTGATATCAACAATCATATAAATAAAATATCAACAAATCTCTCAAATATCACCAGTCTTTCTCCAGCATTGCTTACTACACCTTTAACCAAATCATGTCTTCTATTGAGATATATAGTAAATAATTATTGGATACATTTCACTGTCTGCTCTTGCAACACAACAACATAATCTCTAGTAGAAGGCGGTATGTGATGTAGACTAGATTGTGCAGTTACATGACTTAATTTATTCAGCTATTGTGAGCTAACTGTGAGCTAACTGTGAGCTAATACACTTTTTGTCAAAATTCACCAAATATCTCCTCGCATTCTGCAAGTTTAACATTCTCTGTGCGTGCTGAAAAAAGATGCTGGCACTCTGTTCTGGTTAATTTTCCATAAATAGGAATATAAACAAAGTGGCGAACACCTCACAACAATAATACTCTAGGCTTTGCAATGCGTTTTAATGTGTTTGGGGCGGAGCTTCTTGGAGAGTTTGTTTTAATTGGAGCTCGAAGTTAGCAAGCGTTCTCGAGAACGACCAGCCCTGCTGCCTTTAATATAATTTGTCCTTCCTCCAGTGACCGGTCCATTGTCTGAGCCACAGATAGCCTACATCTGCAGGGAGATGTTACAGGTAAGAAAACACTAAAATGCTGTTTCTGGCTTTTGTTTTAGTACTGGAGGATCTTGTCTGCCACTAGGTGGCAGCACACTAAACACACACACACGCTAACTAGCATGCACGTGTGGTCGTGAGTCGTGGACGTGAGTTCGACCATGCCTATACCTAGTCACGAATGTGTAAACTCAACCACTTGAAATTATGAAGTAGACTTTAGAGGCACTTACTTTGTACATTGGAAGAAATTAGATGTCCCCCCAAACACAACAATTGCCAGTTTGTCAAATGTGGGCAGGTTATTGGGATGCTTAAAACCCAATGGGGCAAAATCTGTTATAGTTCCGAAAGCAACATTTTTGACTATACTGTTTGTCAATTTAGTGTTGATAATTGTTATTATGTGTTGTTCCAGGGTCTGGACTACCTTCACGGACAGAAAAAAATCCACAGAGACATTAAGGTTAGGGGAGTGTCCATATTGCCATGACAATTTACAGGACAGTAAACAGTTTTTAGATGTCCATGCATATAAATAGCTTAAAAAAAACATAAATTCTACACTCTGTATGTATAGAATTAATCACATGTGTTTAGCCATGACAACACTATGCAAATATATGGTATTTGTGAGGTTATTATGCAAAAATAACTTTAATGCAGTGTTTGTGTGCTGTCTCTTTTCTCTATTCCTCTCCTCTCCTCTAGGGGGCGAATATTCTGCTCAATGATCAGGGAGAGGTTAAACTAGGTAAGTAGATTTACACACTTTTATAGATTTTTGAGATTTTGGTGCTTTTAAATTTGATAACTACTGTACTGTATGTATATATGTACTGTATATATTTGATATACTTCTTCAAACCAACTATTTAAAGTGATGTCAGTTGAAACAGGACATTCTTTCTCTCTCTTTTGGGCAGCTGACTTTGGGATCTCAGCCCAGATCACAGCCACTTTAGCTCGAAGAATGTCCTTCATCGGGACGCCCTATTGGTGAGGTCAAAGCTTAAAGAGGTCCTTTTCCCTCGAAAATATGTCCAGCATTTAACCTCCATTAGAAGTTCATATTAGAATGACTGAGCTACATTTGGAGGCCACGAATACATCACTTATATTTTCACATTTGCTATTGCTGTACCCCCTCTGTCATATAGGATGGCGCCAGAGGTGGCAGCAGTAGAAATCAAAGGGGGCTATAATGAGCTGTGTGATATCTGGTCTGTGGGCATCACAGCTATAGAACTGGCTGAGCTACAGCCACCTATGTTTGACGTCCACCCCCTACGGTACGCACGCAGGCACACACGCAGGCACGCACGCAGGCACGCACGCAGGCACGCACAAAATATATTTTGTAAAATTGTAAACTTTATAAAATGAAATGTAACTGTGTGAAAAGTTTTCGGTGTCGCTCAGATGTTGCCTGTTGTTAAGTCGGACAATTCATTAACAGTTCACACATTAGCTCCTTCCTCTTTGGCACACGCACGCACACACACACACACACACACGCACACGCACACACACACACACACACACACACACACAGCTCACTGCTTCTAGTAAACGTTTGTTGTTTCCAGTGCCCACGCCTCATACAGCCCATCCACTCCCTAAGCTTCTCCTTCAACTCTGTTGAAAGTCCCCCTATATGGTGACATTCTAGTTTTTCCAGTTGTGTGGTTAGTTGTGTTGTCTGAAGGGCCATGAAAGGGCTTGACTTTGATATTTAACTCTGTTAAAGTGTAATTTAGCCAAAGTTCCTCTAAAAAACATTGATAAAAAACAGTCCAGTTAGACTTGAGGTATCTGGATTGCAATTTTCAACCAATCTTCTTTAGCCTATCCCATTCACACTGTAAATTAGGTTAGAGCATGTTAGAAAAGTGCAACATCAACTGATGCGCACACACACAGACAGACAGACAGACATGTGACTATCTGCTCTCTTTCTCCAGGGTATTGTTCCTCATGTCCAAGAGTGGATACCAGCCTCCTAAATTGAAAGACAAATCCAAATGGTGAACATTCTCCAAATATTAAAGGCGCAGTGCTGTAATGCTAAAATATATCGTTCTCTTTCATTTCTGTCTCCCAAGTTAAAGGTGATCTAATCCAGAAAAGTGTTCATTAGAGTTTATACTGCCATCTAGTGGTGCAGATGTATCAGTACTAATGTTAACTGGTTAATAAATGCCTACATCCACTACGTGCTACGCTACATATTGTACGTATAGCTACAAATAGCTCATTATGTATGTAAGAGGCAAATTGACTCTATATGTAATGTTGCTTAGGGAAACGTACATCAGAGTGCAGGCCTATCAGTGAATTCATCTTCGTGTATTTGGCCATACAAGCATTGTTTTTAAATGACTCATTCTAATGTTGCTTAGTGCAACATACATCAGAGTGTAGGCCTATCAGTGAATTCATCATCATCATCATCGTGTATTTGGTCATACAAGCATTGATTTTAAATTACTCATTCTAATGTTGCTTAGGGCAACGTACATCAGAGCGCAGGCTTATCAGTGAATTCATCATCATCATTGTGTATTTGGCCATACAAGCAATGCTTTTAAATGACCAATTAATTTGTGTTGTTGTGAAGCAAATGGACTGCTAACTTTCCTTCTTCTGCCTGCTCGTGTCCTCCCTGTAGGTCCACCATGATCTATAGCTTTGTGAAAGCCATGTTAGTAAGGAACCCCAAAAAGAGACCCAGCGCTGCCAAGATGCTGACGGTTAGTACCATAATCCTGAACACTGCTCTGCTGAAGGTTTACTTTCTCAAGGTAATAAGATGCTGACGGTTAGTACCATAATCCTGAACACTGCTCTGCTGAAGGTTTACTGTCTCAAGGTAATAAGACTCGATGAGTTATGAATACACTAAGAAAGAATCATCTACAATGTAGATTTTTAAAATGGGGTATAGTGGTTTTCAAACTGTGGGTCGGGACCCACAGGTGGGTCACTGAGTGGGAGTGAGTCGGTCATGAAAATTGCAAGCGGCCATTGAATAAATGAAGAACATTGAAAGGCTTTTGTGCTGACATCCTATTTAGCCATGTGCGCACACGCACACTAGTTTCTGGAGCGCTCTGCTCAGGAATATTTGGGCGCACACACAGATATAGCATTAGCTAACATGGATAGGTTTTTGAAAATGACGTTACCGGTACTTGGTGTTTATAGGATCTCTAAATAGATTGGTCCTCTCTACGTGGGTCCTGGCACAAAAAAGTTTGGGAACCCCAGGCCTTTTGTATAGGGCAGGCTATACTGTAACACCCTTTACATACTGGATGCACATTTTCCAAATGCTGCCTAGTTTTTTGCACAACCTCAATGCGATATTCTACGCGATAACTCCTTCTGATTACAGTTTGTATCCATGGTGATTCTGGCAGGTGCCATGGCCGGACCTAGTACAATTTTACAAAGTACAATTTTGGCCACTAAAATGAACCACAGCTTAATTTTAGGTACAGCCAGGTCACGTTTATGCATGCGTCTTACTGCATCCGTTGGATTTTTTTCAAAGCGTGCGTAGCCCATCACCTGACGCTACTGTTGCAAGCTCTACGCTCTGTGCTACATAGGAAACAAATGGAATTCCTGTGAAATTATACGCAACTACGCATCCAGTATGTTAGCAAGCTGGTATCGCTGTACAGTAAGCTACGTAAACGTCACTTTTCAACACCTCATGCACATTCTTGCTAAGGAACTCTACACTGGTGTGCCCGTTCACCTCCCAGGCCAGGTCGGGCCGGTTGCATATTATATACAGTGGCTATATAGCGCAATAAGCTAAAACAAGATGTCTTACAGTATGTTTTACCAGGATGAAAGTACGTAGTGTGATGGCAATTTCTGTGAAATAAATGCTCTTACCAAGATCTTGTATTAGGCCATAGTTTTAATATTCTTCATGGAGACCAGCAGCTGCAGTCAACCCAAAGACTGACACACTGACTGACAACAACACTTTCTGTTCTCTGCCATTATATAGCCTGTTGACTCTTTACACATGACCCTTATATGACCCTTACATTCTTCAAACATTGGTTATATGACCCTGGCTTCCTTAACCATCTGTTAAATGAAAGACCTGATCTAGGGGAAGATTAACCAGTTCAATCACTAACCAGTATAAACAGACCATAAAGGCAGTTCTAAACAAAAGCATTGTAACCATGTCTTATCTGAAAACAGACTTGTCTTGCTCCATTAATACTCGAAGCACTAATTAACAGACAACATTGCCAGTTAAACATGTTAACCTTTGTGCTTACAGATTACATACAATGTGATCAACGAGTTAAACTAACATTTCTGGTTACAGTAGTCATCATTAGCCTAGCGTAGCGTAGCATAAGCAGGAACAGAAACCATAGTAGCTGAACTGTTGAAAAGGGCTGGCCAAACCCCATTCATTGGCTCCACCACCCTCCTCTCTGTTCTCGTGCCGACCTGTGTCACCTCTCTTCCCTGTCCTCCTGCAGCACCCGTTCGTCACCCAGCCGTGCCTCCGCCAAGAGCTGACCCTGGACCTGCTGGAGAAGCTCCAGAACCCCGAGAAGCTCAAGGCCTGCTCCCCCCTGGAGGAAGACGACACGGAGGTCGACATCACTACCGACCCTAGCTAACTGACCTTTCCCAAGCGCCCGCCCCTTTTCCTAGCCCTGCCCCTTTACCTAGTTACTGTAACTAGGTGGGACCAAACGCCATAGAAAGCTGTTACAGGAAAACAGACCGTTGACGAGAGAGGTTCCGTCAGATTCAAAAAATGCTAAAACTGTTATTGGAGGACGTGCAAAAAAGGGGCGGGGCTTGGGAAAGGTCAATCGACTTATGATACTAAACCCTCAGACGACATTCACATGCACAGCATTAAGCAGACACTTCTATCCAACGCCACGCATTGGAAACAGTAATGGAAGAGATGATACACCTGTTGTCGTAGTAACCTTCTGTTGCGGATATTGTTGTCATGTCACCAGGGTTAACGATGTTATGCATTTACAACATATATTATTATCTAATATACACAGTAAAATACCAGGAATTACTTGTACCAACAAAGTCTCAACATTCTAAGAGCTTCATTTCTGTGTTTCAAACTTTTTATTTATTTATAGAAAATCAGAGGTAGTGTTAGGGCTAAGGGGTAGTGAGATCTATTTTTGAAAGAGGTGGGTTTAACGTAGTTTAACAGATTCAGCTTAACTAGCTAGACTACCAGACAGTGGCCAGAAGAGTATGTAAATATAAAAGAGGTTTTATTTGTACATTTCCAGAATTGCACACAATCGTACCCTTAATACAGAATATATAGGTCTCTATTCACAGTATTGTTCTACCCCTCAAGTAGGAAATCATACTGGCGTTTATAATTAACATTCCATGCTGAGAATCACAACAACCTTTAGTGTTCAAGCCACAAGCGGGTATCAAGAGAGTAGAATATGCTACAAAATAAAACAAGTCACACACACGTCACAGCAAACACAAACACGTTAAAATCGAATCACCATCAAACAGTATGGAAGCTACCACAGGCGTCACAGTACTTACTGGGAGACCATTAGGAGGACGTTAAAAACTATGGTCATACAATATATATAAAAAATGCAATCCAATTATACCAGGTCTGATAAGCAAAGAGGAGCGCTAGAGCATTATTTTGTATTATTTCACCCCTTTAACCAGGGCCACTAATTATGAATTGACTAATAGGAATAATATAGAGTAAAAACCACTTATGCCAAGAAAGTCACCAGAAGATCTCGACCCGCACTGCCTGCTCCAACGTTTCCTCCTTCTACAACCCTCCGTCCTTTCAGGAGTCTTTAGAAAAGGGGATCTCAACCTTCTGTGGGCCGATGTCATTGTTGCTTTACACGGGAATTCCCCGGTGCCGTGGCTCCGTCCGTTTTGTGTGCGTATGGGGCGGAGAAACAATTACATCAGTAACTTCACGCATACACACACGTAGTTAGCGTTAGACAGGTAGTGAATTAATTCTGTTGTGTTATTTTGCCTGAGGCCTTACGAGTAAGTCACCCTCCACTCCTCTAGCTCAGCTGTTAGCTAGTTTCCGTTCCAAACAATCCACCCTGTTGGTTTCAGGTGCCCGTCCCTGGGTCCATGCAGAGGATCCACTCCATCAACAGACACAACCAGGCGGGCAGGACGAACTCAGACATCAGCAGTAAGAGTTCACTGAACCGCTTGTTTTTGGCAGGAGTACATCCATTGCGTTTATTAGCATCATCTTCAGTGCTAAATACCAGTACCAAACACAGGTTGTTTTCAACAAACAAATTGTATTTAGGGCTTTTCACGCTGCGCTTAGCTCGGGGCTAACGGCAGTTTGAGAACGTTCTTAGCCACTGGCTAAGGGTGAGTTAGCTAAGAATTGTTCACACTGGCACAATCCTGGAACCTTCCAATGTGGGCTAACCGTGACTTTGGCTTGGGGTTTAAAGGCATGTAAAAAGTAAAAAATACTAATATTTATATAAAGAAAAGAAAACTATGACCAAACAGTAGTAATGGTACCATCTGCAGGTTTAAACAAGGTCTATTGCAATTGCTTTATTTGATTGGCCCAAATTAGTTAACCTGCAATGTTTGTGTGTGGCAGGTGACCTTACTGGTCCATAATGCAATCTAGTTTTTCACATATAGATGGTGCTGTCCCTACATTTGTTGGAGTGAAATTAAATGCTAATTTGACAATAACACCATTATTATTGGCCGATCTAGAATCATTGTAAACATTGTAAACATCTGTACAGTGGTAACTACTGCGGCCTTGTGTGTGTCTTGCTACATAAATGTAAAGTGTATGGTCTGTATTCTTTGGTGCCAGTGGACCAGATCTACACCCAAAGACCAGCGAGGACAGACTCACCAGAAGCAACTGTAAGTTCACTTACGAATGATGAATTTGTTGTCTCAAATGTTACATTCGAAAGAGTTAAATGTACACATTTCAAATTTTACATTTCACTGTGAGACTTTTCCTGCTTATCTACATACCATTGTTTGTATCGAATGAGGTAGACGATATGCAAATCGATAAGATTAAACAATTTACTGTGCTAAAATTGACCAAGGTGCAATAATAATATAATATTGTATTGTTTTAAGATCAGTATTTTGTTAGCTTTTAGGTTTGCGTTTAAAGCGTGTGTAATTGATTGACATTGTTTTAACTGTGTCCTACAGTTACGTCCTACAATGGGTTCAACCAACAGTGGGAGGAGCCCAATCAGGTAACTAAATCCTCTCAGCCAATCACAAACACGGAAAATGTCACATCCGATGAAAAGATAAAAAAAAAGGAAAACATTTCTCCCTGTCTGTCTCCCTGTCTGTCTTATGTCTCTCAGGGACCAGGACATGGAGTCAGATGACGACTACGATGATATAGATGTGTAAGGATACCATCAGTGTACACACACACACACACACACACACGTGCACGCTTGTGAGTTATTAAACACGTGTTAATAAATAGGAACTAACAAATGAGAAACATTTTAAGGAACATGGTAACATTATAATGGATTACTGAATCATTATTCTCTGAAGTGTTTATATGCTTAATTTGAATGAAACAACCACAACACGTCTTCATGTTACTGGTGACCTGCATGCGTCTATGTTACTGGTGACCTGCATGTGTCTCTATGTTACTGGTGACCTTCATGTGTATCTTGATTCTACATGCAATCTGGACACTCCATTTCCATGGTGCCTTATCAGACCTATGCTGAGCACCTCCAAGTAAGTCTTTCAGCATGAAGCCATCCCACGTGTTAGCATGAAGCCTTCCCATGTGTTAGCATGAAGCCATCCAATGTGTTAGCATGAAGCCCTCCCATATGTTAGCAAGAAGCCCTCCCATGTGTTAGCATAAGGCCCTCCTATGTGTTAGCATAAAACCCTCCCATATGTTAGCATAAAGCCCTCCTATGTGATAGAATAAGGCCCTTCCATGTGTTAGCATAAAGCACCTCCATGTGTTAGCATTAAGCCCTCCCATATGTTAGCATAAAGCCCTCCCATGTGTTAGCATAAAGCACTCTCAGCATTAGCCTAACCCCCTCCCATGTGTTAGCATAAAGCCCTCTCGTGATAGAATAACACCCTTCCATGTGTTAGTATAAAGCCATCCCATGTGTTAGCATAAGGTCCTTCCATGTGTTAGCATAAAGCCCTTCCATATGTTAGCATAAGCCCCTCCCACGTGTTAGCACAAAGCCATCCCATGTGTTAGCATAAGGCCCTCCCATGTGTTAGCATAAAGCCATTCCATGTGTTAACATAAAGCCCACTTAGCCTTAGCATAATGCTCTCCCATGTGTTAGCATAAAACCTCCCATGTGTTAGCATAAAGCCCTCTTAGCAGTAGCATAAAACCCTCCCATATGTTAGCATAAAGCCCTACTATGTGTTAGCATACTATGTGTTAGCATAAAGCCCTACTATGTGTTGGCATACTATGTGTTAGCATAAAGCCCTACCATGTGTTAGCATAAAACCCTCCCATATGTTAGCATAAAGCCCTACCATGTGTTAGCATAAAGCCCTCTTAGCAGTAGCATAAAACCCTCCCATATGTTAGCATAAAGCCCTACCATGTGTTAGCATAAAGCCCTCCCATGTGTTTCAGTGCTGATGAAGCCTGCAGACTGACTGAGCCAACCTTCTGTATCCACAGATGCCACAGCATACCTGCGGACACCACGCCCCCTCCCCTTCCTCCTAAGGTGATTGGCCGTTAGACCTTTAGACTGTAGTAGCCTGGATTATATTGCTTTATAATATATTAGATTTGGACTAGCCTGGATTGGATTAGGTTAGATTAAAATGTATTGATGTAAAACATCTTTGGGTGTGTGTATGTGTGTCTGTGTGCATGTGTGTGCGTATGTGTGTGTGTGCTTGCACAGCCCAAGGTGCGCACCAGCTCGGAGGAGAGCGTGACGGGTGAGGAGGAGCGCGGCCAGGTGCCCTGCTCCCTGAGCGCCCCCACCCTGAGGATCAGGACCTCTAGCGGGACGCACAGCCGCCCCCTGGTGAGGCCACGCTCTGCCAGACACACTCACTCAGGTGAGACACACACACACACACACACACACACACACACACACACACACAGTTGCTAATGAACGAAAGAGGCCGAGACGGGAAAATGACAACTGCGTCGTTCTGAAACGAGCAAAGACATTTGCGTTCCTGCTTTGCTCCGGATAGCGGCGGGTGTAAGCTAGAGCCCTATGCGTGGCTCCTGACCCCCTGGAACTGTAGCCTACTCACTAAGACTCATTGCATGAACGCATCTGCTAATACATTGTTAAAGCTTATGGTAGTTTGATGAATGGAAAGTAACGTGTGTGTGTGTGTGTGTGTGTGTGTGTGTGTGTGTGTGTGTGTGTGTGTGTGTGTGTGTGTGTGTGTGTGTGT